>VJXU01000905.1:0-23913 GCA_008694245.1 Ganoderma sp. BRIUMSc
CCTAAGCCCCGCCCGGGCGAAGTCATCTACCGCAAGTACTTCCCGTCCGTAGGCCAGAGCCTTGAGTTCGTCTACTTCGACGGGACCGGGGAGGCAGTGGGTACGGAGCCCGTCGCCGACGCCGGCGGGGTGCAGGTGTCGCGCCACCTCGCGACGTTCCATCGCTGGCACAACAGCGACCATGTCAATCGCGGCTGGGGTGAGCGCGGTCCGTTAGAGAAGCACCGCAAGTACGTGGACGGGCTCTTGGCAGACCCGGGCGTGCTACCGGTCATCATGAGCTGGGATGGGGAATATATGGGGTATGCCGAGCTCGTGTACCTTAAGGTGAGTTTGCGCGTGTCGTCTGTCTGCTTGATCTGCGGACACACCCGGGCGCACGCGTGCGCGACCGAGTATCCACTGCAGTTCTATTGAAGACGGCTGACGCTCATGATCTTTTTTATAGGAGAATCATGCCGGGGCTTACGTCCCAGGCGGTGTTTGGGATTACGACCGCGGCCTGCACATCCTTGTTGGAGAGGAGAAGTTCCGTGGGCTGCACCGATGTGAGCGATGAGCGACCACTAGCTCTCTCTCTACCACACCGAATGCTAACGCGTGTATGCACCTCACCAGCGAAGGCATGGATGTCTGCGATCCACCATTTCCTCTTCCTCTCCGACCCGCGCACACTCCGCTCCATTGGTGAACCAAAGATGGTCAACGCGGCCGTCATCCGTCTCTCCATCGAGGCCGGGATGAACGTCGAGACTGTACGCATGCTTCTCTGTCCCCCGTGTCGTGGTGACTCGCTGACGGATCTTCTGGCAGTGGTTCGACTTCCCGTACAAGCGCTCCGTCATGACCTGGCTCCCCCGTGAGCGCTGGTTCAGACTCGATATCCTCGCGTTTGCGGAAGACGTTGATGCTCCCGCAGCGAAACTGTGATGTCTCAAAGGGACATAAGGATCTCATTAACCATATCATTTATGCAATCTAATGGTTGATGGTCTATTTTATATGAAAGCATGGCCACCCCTTAGGCTCTCAGAGGCAACTCGACCATCGATGTGAACGAAATTCTGTCTTGGGATTTCAAGACTATCTCCACCCGTTCCAGCTGGCGTCTTCAACGGCTGCCATGTCCGCAATCTATCCGTTCCGCACCTCGTCTTCGTCCGCGCGTGGACTGAGAGGCGCTCGGCCGATGGACTTGAAAACTCGCTGACATGTTCGAACGCGCAGGCGTTCCATTTCAATCCTACATGGCCATGGCCGTGAGGCCAGCCATCGAGCACGAACAAATATCTATCTCGCGTCCCGCTAGATAGGCCGAATAGACGAGCCATTCTCCTCCACTGCGCCATCGTTCTCGCTCCATCCGTCGTGTCCGGACTTCCAGACCGAGACCAGGCTTGAAGTCTCTCCACCGCCGACCTCGTCCGGAAATTCGTCGTCATCTTCATCCTCTGGTGACGTGAGCGGCCCGTGACCGATTGATCCAACGACTCGCTGGAAGACGAGGTCGCTCATGCGCGAGTCGGCGCTCGAGAGCTGGGATCCCCCAGCGCGGGCCCGCCCGTCTGCTGCCTGCAACTCCAGGAGGAACTGGGAGATAAGAAGGCAGGGGATTCTGGACCGAAACGCGTCGAGTTAGCTTATCAGTGGACGCTACTCGTCAGACGAGGAAGCCTTACATGCCCGTGAATGTGACGATGTAGGTGTAGTTCCTCGCAGGGTTCACGAGCTAGAGAATTGGTACGTCAGGGCGTGCCTTGTTGGACTAGATGGAAACATTCACAAATACGATTTCGATGGCGAATGCGAGCGTACTCGCTCCTATGATAACGCTTGCGCATGCGTGTGTTAGGAGCGCAAGCAGGAATGTATATGCGTTGGGGGATGGCTGGAGACTACTCACATGAAGTAGAGGATTTCTGGGGAGGAGAAGGGGGAATGTCGTCAGATGGAGATAAGCGAGACAATCAAGGAGGGACTTACCATTACGAAGGAATACGTGCAGAAGAGTTCTTCCCCTCGCAAGGTTGGCCGCCCTCATCCCGCGAAGAGGCGATATCGCGACCCAGGTAAAGTATATGAGCTGACCGTCCGCTATGAAACTGGATAGGATCGAGAAAACCGAGGCGGAAGGCGATGCTAAAATTTTCATCAGCATCCTAACGTCAAACACACGCTTTTATTGATTTTGGGTCACCAACATCTGACGGTATCCGGTCAGCTTCTTCAATTTAATCGGTGTCACAATTGGACGGCATGAGGTCTGCCACAGGGAGACGAACCTTTCTGACCACAGAACGACAAAATTCTTGGCATCCCAATTCGAATTACTGGTGTATGCGCATCCCAGGCCTGGGCCCATACTCTTCGCGCTCACAGGGATACCCTTAAACTGCTCAGAGTCAGCACAGAAAACCGACGAGTGGAAAGGCAGTACGTGCCACAAGTATTAACAACGCAACGGGGCATAGGGGAATGCCGAAGCAGATGAGAGCCAGAGACCACGACTTCTTGCTGAGCGCAAACACGCGGAGGGCAGTGAAAGCTAGCAGGCGCCTGGGTCAGCGAGAGCGGAATTTGTCCGTGCTGACTCTTGGTACCTGCGGCTATCAAGGTCAAAACTTGTCCCAAGACGTTGGTGGTTAGAAGCAACGCCGCACAACTGAGGAGGAATCGAGCGATGTTCAGGGTTATCACGACAATTCTCAGCCTATCAAACAGCACGGCGCACCTCTGCAAAGGCAGTTCAATATCCAGACGCTGCGTTTGTACCTATCCACAGGATCATTCAAGAAGAGGGCGTACCTTGTCTGACAGATCGGCGACGCTCCGAATCACGCAAAGGATGGCGTACAGGAGCCCGAGATACCTGTTCAAGGTGAAGATGATAGTTGCACCCGTCACCCTAGTACCTTTCCAAAACATCGCCACCTCCTCATCAAAGGTTGATATCCAACAGTGTAAAGCGAGGGCTGTCGGGTGAGAAGGGAAGATGAATGGTTGATTGAAAGGATTGGGGATTTGCTATGTGACTCACTGGCGGTCGAAAGAGTGCAATACTGATTGTTGCGCAAGCTACGGTGGTCTGGTATGTCGGCAATTCGCTACGAAGCAGATGCATGATGCAAACACCCACTAGATTCTAGTCTCGAGCGGGACCTGGAGAACTGAGGCACCATTTGACGGCATCGCGAGAGGGCTCTGGGGGAAACTTGAAGAGCGTGGCAACTCTTGCTTGAGCTCGATCCTCTGAAGCGCTAGCGGATCGTGCCGCGAAAAGGCAGTACTATAGTGAACTGACCTCGGAACGGAGTTGTAAGTCGACAGCCCGCAGCATGCTTCTGAATTCCCACCTGCAAGGAGAGGTCCATCATTCCGCTGACAGACAGGATCTCCGACCTGGAAAAGCTTCTCGGGCCATGTTCATGAAGCTCGGCGGAATGGGTGAGGACAGTGGATGTAGACGGGTCACCCGTATTACGAACGCGCCGGCATTTTTCGCCGCTCGGAAGGCCGTGTCTTGTCCAAGTGCCTAATAAGTTAACAGGATCAGAAGATGGGCTGCTAAGGTTGTGAATGGCCTGGATGTGTATGTGAGGTGCGAAACGTCGGCTGTCAGAAAGCTCGTGACTCGTGAGCCGTCAGGGTCCCACGGAGGACTCGAGGAAGTCCCAAGAGACCTGAAACCAACCGCCGCGTTCGTTTCGCAAGATGCTGTGCAGACGTCGGCGTCTGCGATCCCATCCATGTGGCACTGCCACCAGTTGGCTTTTTATAATTGATGTTGTCCGTTGAACTTCACCAGGCCCTAGGCCACCACCGAATCACCAAGACAGCTATGTTCAAGGTCAGGACCGGGACCGGGATTGTATATGTGGCAAAAGTTCGCTCCTTGCAGCTTGACCGAATGCCGCTATGTTTAAATAGGTAATGGCATGGTCAAAACACAGTCTATGGCAAGGAATAGTGAAGGTACATGAATAATGACGTTCCGAACGACTCTTGAACGTTTCCCAAGTCCCTGCCATACGGTACGGTGACTGTGATGGCCCTTCCTTTGGGCTCACACATCGTGCACCATGTTTGTAGACAACGGAACGGTAGACGGATAGTCTACAGCCCCATCGCCGTCGAACTGAGTAGGCGAGCAACACTCTCGGGCATCTGGCACGACCTTGTCGTGGTCTTCGTGTGGCCCATCTTGCGCGAACTCTTCCGCCAAGTCCTCGAATAGAGACTCTCCGCTGGATGCTGCATGGTGACCATCTTCCGGAGTGAGCGACGCGTGGCGGATAGAGCCGACCACTCGATGGAAGACGACGGAGCTGATTCGTGAATTCGAGATCGAAAGCTGGGAGCCTCCCGCGCGGATCCGCCTGTCTGCGGCCTGCAATTCGAGAAGGAATTGGGAGACGAGAAGGCTCGTAATCCTGTCAAGGTTGGTTTCAGCGCACACTTCCGACACAAAGAGAAACGGTGCATACGCGTCGCATATGTCGTTGGCTTCAGTAGCATCCGGTCGTCGTCCTTTCGTGTACTTTGAATCGGGGGTTCACCTCAGTTCGTCGGATCCCCTTCTATAGTGGACGTGGAATGCGTTACCTCTACCACCGTAAGGCCAAATGCGAATACGCGAATTCCAATGATAACGCTTGCGTTACACCATATCAGCACAGTCGAATAGGGAGGCTACGAAGGAAGACACACGCGAAGTAACGGATTTCTAGTCGGATAGTGAGCAAAATTGAGCAAATAGTCGAGTTACGACGACTTGACATTCTTACCGTTACGGTAGAGCACCTGTAGAAGTGATCTGCGGCCTAGGTTCCCTGAACCGACAGGAGCTATTGCAACCCAAGTCTGGTGTATGACGAGGCCGTCGGCTATGAGAACGGACAACATTGTCAAAGCCAAGCTAGAGAGTTCGTCTGCGTAGCTGGTCCATGAGCATAATGCATCTCTCCGTAGTCGTCATTGAAACAACCCACATCTGAGGATGCGGTGCAAGAAGCTGTTAGTAATGTCTGCAATGAAGATTCAATACTGCTTGACGAACTTTGCCGAGAAGAAGGTCTCAGTCTTGTTTAAGATCCCTATGCAACCCAAGCCTGGACCAGCAGACATCCCCGGTGCGTGGCGATCTTGCAGCTACCTCATGTCAGCACCAGGGTGGTAATGTGCGGTAACAAAAACTTGCCAAAGAAAGTATGATCGGAGCCATACAAAGACCAAAGGAGACGAGAGCCAGGGACCACGACCTCTTGCTTACGGCAAATACGCGGAGGGAGGTGAAAGCTGTCAAGAATGGTGAGAGGTTGCGACGTCAATTTTTGCGAAAGCACAGTACCTCCATATATCATGTAAAGGAGTTGTAGCGAGATTGCGACAGTCGGAAGTAGTACCGCGCAGCTTTTGAACAGGAAATGGGTTGAACTCGATTCAGTGCGCGCCGTTAATGGCTCGGCATGTTCAATATCGCGTACC
Source organism: Ganoderma sp. BRIUMSc (assembly GCA_008694245.1). Lineage (NCBI taxonomy): Eukaryota > Fungi > Basidiomycota > Agaricomycetes > Polyporales > Polyporaceae > Ganoderma > Ganoderma sp. BRIUMSc. The sequence continues at coordinate 5,485 of VJXU01000905.1, forward strand.
TCTACAAAGTGGGTCAGCTTGGCTGGTGACTCTGTTTGCACCCTTCAATGATGAGGAACTGTACCTGATCCGGAATCGTGGCAACACGCTGAATCACATTCAAGAGATTGTAAGTTAATCCAATGTACCTGTTCAACAGGAACATAACGGTCGCCCCCGTGACCCGACCCATCCAAAACACCTTGACTTCCTGCTCGAAAGTCACTGTCCAAAAATGCGCCGTAATCACTGTCATGGAGGCAACAAGAATACAATATATGAGTGGTTATACTTTTATCTAGGAGAGTTAACACTCACCAGCAGTTGCGAGAGAGGCACATGCGTTGTCGTATAAACTGGAGGGTCAGCCATGTAAGACATCCCTGAACAAGTCAGCAAGACGTGAAGACTACTCACGCATGTCTACCATCGAGCGTTAAAACTAGAGGGGCATGAGGGGCACCGTTGGAGGACATCGTACAGTGCTTGACTGAACAACGCCTGACGATGCATCCGCTCTTATTGAATCCAGAATGATCAACCTGTCCAGAGGCAGTGAACCGTCTAATATATCCCTAGGCTTGGCCAAAACATTTCGAGATGCAGTTGCATTGATCCACGAATTCCATCCTGCGCCGAGCTACCATCATACCTTCCCTCACCCTGTTGCGTTTGACGGCCTCCGCCAATAACCGGTCACCGGAATAAGGGAGATGCTGTACATGGTTCAGCGCCGATGGCGTTAAATCAATGGCCTCTCCATTCTCTCCCAAACAGTCCGAGTCCGTAACTTATATGTCCTGTACCTTCAGTAGTCGTTCGAGCTCTTTGACACGGGTTTCCCACTTCTCGACCTCGGCGAGTTTGTTCTCGAGTGTGACGATCTCGCGATCCATGTCCATCCGCTCTTCCGCCGTGCCGATGCGCTTAAGTGTCCATCTTCCGGTACCATCACCGGCGATGGTGAGCAGTTGAGTGTGGTAGCGCATGAGGGCGGGGCTACGTGAAGAACGAATCACTTGTAATCAGTTTTACAGGCACAGAAGGAGAGTTCAAGATCCTACCGCAGCGAGATGGTAACGAGGTTGATACCGAGAGACTTCGCATGCTCGTACATCCGGCCTTCGACGTCACTGGACACGGCACTGGTGCATTCTGTGGGCGATATGGTAAGAAGGCATCTCGCGGTCGTCAATGGCGATGCCTACCATCCAGAATCGCGAACTTGGGTCGGTGATAGAATACCCGTGCCATAGCCATCTAGAGTGCCGGAGGTTAGTTAGTAGCAAGGCACATCTCGCATTTCCAACATACCCGTTGCTTCTCACCACCGCTCAGCACATCCCTCCACTCCTTGCGCGTCGACCAACCGCCTTCTCGGGATGGAAGATATGCCAGATTAACAGCCGTCAAAATCTCCATCAGCTGCTCGTGTGTCCGGCCCGACGCAACAAAGTCGGGGTACGAGTCCGGGTAAATGATCCTGTCGACGCGGACCGAAAGTCAGCAAAACTGCACATCCATCTGAGACTGTAGGGAGCGAACTTACTGGTCGAGTAACGTCCCAGTCACCATGTATGCTCTCTGCGGAACCACGAACATTCCCTTCTTGCCCATCGGCCGCCTCACTTCTCCACCTCCCTGTGCAGCCCACAAGCCCGCCATCACGCGTGCTATGGCTGACTTCCCCACACCGTTGCTCCCCGTGATCATGAGATGCTCGCCGGGACAGAGCACAAATGACAGGCCCTTAACGAGCACAGTGGTCGTCGCCGCCTTCCTCGCGAAAGCTTCCGATCCGTCAGATGAAGGCGAAACGTCCTCGGTAGACTCGGATGGGGTGGTGAAGAACTGCGGCGCAGCAGTGGGGATGCCGACGTCCACGCCGCGAAGCACAATGTTCTCCTGAGACGGATCCCCGGGGAGTGGTGGAAGGGGGAGGTTGTGGAGGGTAGACAGGAGGGTATAAAGCCGCGCCGTAAGACCAGCGAGCTCAAGCAGGTCTTTGTAAACATACATCAGTCGACCACCCGCATCACCGAGGGACAGCAGCAAGCGTCGGGACGAAATGTATGCTATCGAATGGCCACGTCAGCAGAGGTTGGCACATAACATGAGACACGCTCACATTCTGTGCGGTTTGCAACCTCGTTGTCAGGCTTCTCATGCGGGCGAGGGCCTTGAGTTTGGATCCCCACGTTCCGAACGCGCCTCATAAACACTGGTATGGAGATAACGCAGTATCCAGCAGCACTCCACATGTATTTGATGAGAAAATCCTCCGTCCATTCGTACGCTATCCTGATCTATAAGAGCTGTAAGGCTTCCCATACGTAGAAGGATTGTCGGCCAAATACCTTGTATATTGAGTTGATGTGCTTAATCAACCGCATATATGCTCTGCCGAGTATACTCCGTTCCCGAAGCCCACCGCCGTAGAAACTGCACACAATAGTAAGTATGCAGGATACACCCTTATATCATGTCTTTGGACGGAACTCACGCAATCTCTTCGCTTTCTCGTCCGACGCGCCCCATACCTGCCCGGTACTCGCCCTCAAGTCGTGCCTCAACGGAAGCTAATCGGCCGAAGGCAGGGGTAACAGAGCGCAGAATCTTCGCCGTAAGGTAATAAGTTAGGAACAATGACGTCGTTCCACGGAAGCCGAGCGACAACGCGAGTTGTGAGGTGAAGAGCACGAAATCTAATGATGGCTTGAGCACATTTCCGCTGTGCGAAAGTCATTAGGACGGAGTGAGTGTGCCGAGGGTAATGTGCGTACTAGATTCCAGCAAGTGCGTCGCAGAACGAGGTAATGTCAGAAGTGATGTACTGGTCGACATCAGCAAGGCCACCTTCCAGCGCTACCCTGTAGTAGCGCAGGTCTGGTGCTGATGACAGATAGAGGTCATCGGTGTAGCGCGTTAGTCGCGTACGCATTCGTGAGGACAGCTTCGCTTGAAGGTGTCGGATCTTCGAGCAGACCGACATAAGAGATCATTGGAAGAATTTCAGCCGTTGATGAAACTCACCATAGAGTTGGTGTATGTACTCGGGATGGCGAGCAAGAACCAAAGACCTATTCCCTTCGCAAAGCCCTTCCCATCGGCACTGACTAAGTCACGCACAATGCGCCCATCCAACCGTGCGACACCGATGCTCAGAATGGTGCGCAGAACGAGGAAGAACGAGTGCATCACGAGGATTAGAGCCTCTTTGGAATGCCAGGAAGGGAAGGCTATCCTGAGAATGGGGAAAAGCTGTCGGAGAAAGGTCTTATCGAGGTTGGCTTTGTTGGATGTGGGGACGAGGGGGAAGTGTTTCGCGCTCTTTGCAAGCGCAAATGACGACGTGGGGTAGATTGTGACCTGACAGGCATAAAGCTTGCGTGCGTGCTCTGAAGGCGACTGGATAATACAAACAGACCTTGGATATGTGTCCCCTGTAGGGAACAAGTAGTGTCTTGGAACCATCTGGCTCATTGATGTAAACCTGCTGTAGTGCCTGCGCGAGCTCCTCTTGAGAGATGTCTTGACGAATAGCGACTGTCTTGAGTTTTGAAAAGGCGGCCTTTGGTAATTCCGCGATTCGGCCACGCAAGAGGAGTACGGTGAAAAGTGCAACAAGAAGCGATCGTCGAGCGGTGGGGCTGAGACTGTTGAGAAGCGCGGCATTGGGTAGCTGGATAGCCATGTTCAACGCGGCGTCGTCGAAGAGGCTCCAGGAAGTCGGATTAGTGGATAGCGTCCCAGTTGACCATAGAGCCCGACTTGAGCATCAACGGGCAAGAAGACGATGTGGACAAGGGCGAGGATGGTTGGGGGACAAGTCTGAGAGACACTTTCCAGCCGTCACTCGATCGCCTCAAGCATGTGTTTTCCCCGCATCCGGCACATCGGTCCGCCACCCCAACCATGTCCTGAGGCTGGGTGCCACATGCACTCAAGTAGCACTCAAGTCGGTCCGGCACATTTCCTGGCTTGTTCCACACTGTTTGTAGTTTGCAACTCATATAAACGCAAGGAGGAGTCGTACAATCTCATGGCATTGGTTGCTGGAGTAAAGCGACTAACTACAGCTACATGACGAACCGAAATAATCTGTGAATCAAACACATTAGCTCACGACTTTCAATTGTCAAGCCAAGATAAGAAGCTCAGACAAACTATATAATGATTCCGGATAGACAGTTATCCTCACAGATGCTCTCCGTCGAGGGAGTCTGTTCTGTCATCTCAGAACCCAAACCAAACATGACACTTACTTAACGGTTCTTGAAGTAGTCGAGGAGAACGTGCAGGCCCTCCGACTCAACACCGTAGTCCTTGACGACGACGCAGGAGCAGCCGACGACCTTGCGAGGGTTGCCCTCACGGTCGATCTTGCAGAGACCAGCCCAGGTGCCGAGGACCTTCGCGTCACCAACCTTGATGAGGTTGATCTTGTGCTCAGCGCAGAGGGCCTCGATGAGCTTGATATACTCGGCCTCAGTGCACGTCTCGACGAGGACGCACAAGTGCGCCTGGCGCTTGTCAAGGGCCTTCGCACACTCGCGGAGACCACGAGCGAGACCGTCGTGAACAAGAGCGTTCTTCAGAACTTGCTACACGGTCGCGAAGCGAGGTATCAAGACTTGACCGGGATCGCGAGAGAGGAAGGTGAACCAACGGACCTGAAGAGCGTCCTCAACGGAAAGCTTGCCCTTGGGAGCCTCAGCGGGAGCCTCAACTTCGACGGGGGCGTCGACTTGGATTTCATCAGAAGCGTCAGACATCCTGGGCACAATATAAGCCATCTGCACGCCGCTGAATACAACGCGAATGCTCACTTTTGGTTTTAAAGATACAGCAGGGGGCGATGTCTTCTTCCGCGTTCGTGGATGTGAGGGAAAAATAAAGTTTGCAGTCTCGCGGGTATATGAAGTGAGTTCAAACTCCGTCGGCACCTTGCGGAAACCGGGCGTTAAGCTTAGTCCACTGCCAACGGGACCAGTCACCACAGTTTCGCCCAGGACAAGCCCTGCTGCCAATGGCTATGCACGAGATGTAAAACGGGCCTCAGTACGTTCGAGACCGCAGACACTGTTTGATCAAGAAATGCCTGCTGGGACTTCATGGTACTGGTTAAATTGCTGCTCATGCGTCTTATTAGTAGTTTGTAATTTTGGCCATATGTCGTTCACCGGGTCGAGAGGGGTTATACCTATCAGTGTCTATATTGCGTGAGCATATAAGTAAACACAAGGTCCTCCTTTTGAATCCCTTTGTGAACTTTGCATTGGCGCAAACTTGGAGGGAAACAGCATGCGCATACGATCAGCTTAGCGCCTTGAAGTACCCGCCCAAGGCGCGCGCTTCGGCTATGCCAGTCGCTTCCCTCACTTGCACTCTCCCCCAGGGCAACCCCAAGGTAACCCCGTTTACTGCACACCTCACATGGTATTAATTTCCATATGTACGCGTTTCTATCCATCTCACATACATTGAACAGAGTTTAGCCTTCTTGCACGCGCACGATGGCGCGGAACGTACGTCGCGTCGCGCGCCTCCGTACCCTGGATGAAGACTCATGTCCATGACATTTGGCGCAGCGCATACGGATGCCGTATGGGCTGTGAATTGGACGACCGCCGACACGGTGCTCAGTGTATCCGCCGATGGTGTAATCAAGCAATGGGACTCCATCTCCGGCCAGGTCTCGCGTTCTCGACCACCCCATACTCTCGGTATCGTCTCGCTAAGTGTGGACCCGACTGGAAAGCTCGCCTTGTACAACACTCTAGAAGGCCTCACGTCGTTGTGGGATTTAGAAGATGGGGAGTTGAAGGGTTCGTTTGAGAGCTATGCCAGAGGCGCAGGGTCCGAGGCGACAGAACCTTGTACGTCCTCTTATAATATCCACACGCATACATCCATCCTCATAAATGTCGACCTCTTCCTCGACCACATATAATTTCACACGACCAATCTGTCGGTATACCTTGCGATGATCTTTGCCTCGTGTAGCATGGTCCGTCTCTTTGAACCCGCGAGGGGGAACCTATGCTTCCACTGGTGGTTCAGGGGATGTCACTATCCACTCTGCAGAACCCGGTTCCTTCGGGGAAAGGCGGACAACGCTCACTGGTAACCGGAAGAAGTTTGGTATGCATTGTAAATATGTGGGTCATTCGTGAACTTGAGTTGGTGCCCACTCCTCTCACCCACTTCCAAAGTTGGCCGACGAACCTATGCTTACTTTATTGTCTTGTAGAGCCCAGATGGGTCTCGAGTGGCCATGTCGTCCGAAGGAGGACAGATCTTTGTCTTTGACGTTGCGTCAAATTCTGTGCAGGCAACATACAACTCGCACGCAATGGCCGTGCGGAATCTCGCCTGGTCAGCCGATTCGACGGTACGTCTCTACCCCGCGATAGCCACATGTACGTTCCTCTAACCTCTTGTAAATAGCTGCTCCTGTCTGCATCAGAAGACAAGCGGCTGATCCTGCATGATGTTCGTGTATCATCTTCTGGCAAGCCCGGCTCTGGCGCGGTCGCAACGCTCAGCGGACACTCTTCCTGGGTCCTCAGCACGGATATGTCACCTGACGGCAGGCTTGCAGTCTCAGGGTCCGCGGACAAGACCACGAAAGTCTGGGACATCGCCGCACGGGCGGCGGTCTCCACGGTGCAGGAGCAGGGCGAGGTGTGGTCGGTCTCATGGAGACCAAAGCCGCCTGCTCACGGTACGGCGGGTGCATATGTGACTGGCGGAGAAGATGGGGCTGTCAGGTGGTGGAGGAGTGCTGGAGCTGGGTAGATATATTTCCTCAGGCTTTACGTGCTATCTGCATGGAAAGACGAAAACATGGAAGCCTTTGGTGGGACGGGGACGTTAGCGCCTTTGAAGGAATGGGCGTTTGGAGTGTGTAGTAGCGCCGCTGTCCCTCGGCTGGGTTCGCGCTCACCATCACCAACGACTCACCTTCACAACTGTCCTCGCCTTGATCATCGCTGCGGCTGGTGCAATGTCTGAATCGCAGGCCGCAGTACAGTTCAAACATTTTCTTTCTCTCCAAGATCAGGAAGTCGATGAGGTAGCTAGTCCAACTTCCGGCGGGTAGCGAGGTCTTGCATTGATTGAAGCAGCAAGATAGGACCTCGGCATTGCGCTCACCAGTCTCATAACCACGGCAGTGCACGATGACAGGCCTAGACACTCCCTCGATAGCATTGTGAAGGCCGTGCGAGAGTGCAAGTGTACAAGTTTTCTTGTGAGTACAGCCAGCTTTCCACAATCGAGTGCTGCCCCGACGTTTTCCTTGGACAGGAACCGCTAACCATCATTCCAATTGTGGTCTCCGTCACCCAAGATGGTGCCGATGAACTCATAGGTCTGATGTCCGCGGAATGTAGTGCCAAGGAAGTGGTGATGGCTGTGGAGGAAGTCGTCGAGACCTTGGATCGCACACTGCAAACTGGTGACGATGAAGAGGGTGATAGCAGCCAGTCGCTGCGGCTGAGCCCAGCCCGCCAGCTAGTCCGGCTTCTCGGTGCTTACTCGACCGGTAAGTCGTCTTTCCTGGCTGATCGATAGCTCCGGCTGAACAGGATTCTAGCGATCCCGCGACTCCCCAAATGGAAGAAGGCTCCGGAGGAGGTTTTGGCCTCACGGCTTTCAGAGCTTTGTTCGGTGATCATTCTCGTAGGTCAGACGGCTGCCTCAGACGAAGGCCGCGATATGGCCTTCGCTATCGCCAGTTTCGTATTGGCTCTATCAAGTGAAGTGGATGAGAAAACGAAGGTGATATTCGTGGCTATTTACGATTCTTAGCATTTTTCTGACGTCTACTACCCAGGCACTCCTACATCATGTCTTGGAGAAAACCACTGAAAGCTTAGCAAATGCTGTCAATTGTAATCTTGCGCGAAAAGCGTTTGTCGCCCACTTCTCCAGATTCGTAATTCCCAAACAGGAATCGTCTTCCGGTTCTGGTTCACAAGATGTTTACACAAGTATATGGGTAAGTGGCATCCAAGGCCAGTGGTATTCTTGTCTCACTTTATTTCTAGTCGGCTCTTCGTAGCTTGAATGTCACCCCGCGCGTCTGTGAATCTCACCCTTCCTTGGCTTCCCTCGTCTTCTTGGCACACGAGCCATCATATACCTTCTCGGCGTCCACACTCTCCGCATTCTACCCTATTATACTGTCATCCATCCAATCGAACGTGGCTTTCGATGAAGTGCTCTCTGTTCTAATGTCCTTCTTGGCGTCTTTACGTTCCTCGGTGCCTCGATCAGAGCTGCCGACGGATCTCAGCGTCCCTCTTGTCCACTTGCTTCCCCATGTCGCAAGTAACCACCCGGACCCGGACCTCAGGCACTACACCTTCCGGGTCATCTCGCTCGTCCTTGGATTGTCGCCATCTGCACTTCGCTTCCACTGCCTCGAGGACCTCCTCAGCGATGAAGAACTCCCACCACAGATGAGAGTTGCGACCATCGGTTTGCTCAAGGAGGCTGTGCTTGAGGGGCTCAACAGCAGCGATAAGAACCCCTTCGCCTCTTCACAACTCCTTGCAACCTTTGGGCCCTTGGTCCTACGCCCTGATCCGCCAGACCTCTTCGACTCGGTCTCTTTGGACGACTTTCTGGAGAGCCCAGAAGCCCTGCGACTGGTGGAGTGTCTTGGGTTCTACTACGTGCTGTTGCTCAGGGACAAGCAGAACCGGGTACGCTGCCGACATATCTGTGGCTCGACCATGTTTGCGTGGGCTTACCACCTGAATAGACTGGCATTCGCGACACGGACTCGCTGAACAATATCCAGACCACGCTGCTGCGGCCGCTGCGGAACAGTCTCATGAAGTGGAAGGAAGGTAAGCTGATTTCCGAGTGTTCCGTTGTTTGCCACCTAACCCAATAGTCGTTGTAGCATTAGACTCTGACGAGGATCTAGGACAACCCCATGATGCCGCCATGCAGTTAGATATCCTGAATATGTGGCTAGAACGCGTGCAGGATACTATTAGTGGCATGGCGTCATGAATAATCATGATCCTTGATAGGTCCTCGTCGACTCGGCAGAGCTTACACACTTTTCAGATTACCCGTCCTTGTTCCCAGTGTTGATGCTGTATGTGGCTGGCACTTCTGTCAGTTGACTACTCTTTGACCAGGGTGAAGGCATAGATGTACACTATGTTCGCGAACAACGTGAATGCATATGATGTTCTCACAAGAAGGTTTTTAGGCCACTGCATAGTTACAGAGGACGACTCCCACACAACACCCTTGGCGCCATTATCCCAACTCGATCACGAGGAGATCAGCGCTGAGAAGCACAAGTACGACAACCCTTGGTAAACTGAATACATCTCTTTTCGTCATTACCAGAACCGAGAACATGCGGCCACCGCGGGCTTTGTGATACCCATATCCACATTTGGTTCATTCCCCAAGGACGGGCTGCTGCAATCCACGCCGTTTGGCTCTCTTGCCGCATGCTTTCGAAGCTGTAGTATCTCGGCCTTCCGGAATGGGATGTATGTAGGAGGGCCGAGATGGTATTTTGGGACACAAACAATTACCACATGTGCATTACCTAACACTCGTGATTGTGTTCGTTTCGCAGTGTATAAAGGCCCAAGCGGAGGGATCATAGGAGGTCACCGGTGAGCGCACGAACTGCGAACACTAGTTGGCCTCCTGCAATCGTTGAGCAAACTGACGTACAATGCCTCTGCCACATCCATCCACTCAGCCCTTCGACCACCAAACGTCTTTTGAGACGGCCAACATGGTCGGTATTATCTTATCCAACATCGCATATGGTATGACTTTATATTCAAAATCACCTCTGGAAAGATAACATCTCATGTGCTACCTCTTTGTTGCAGGCTTCCATGTTGCTATTTTCATGTTTCTCATCCGACTCCACTGTCTCCCACCCAGGAAGGCACTCAGGAGAACCCGACAAAATTGGAGCCTCATCGCCTACGCCATACCGCTATTCTCCCTCGCGACCATCGGTTTTTGCCTTCAGACGACGCTCAACCACAGGGGGTTTATTCTACACCGGGATTACCCCAACGGCCCGCTTGCGTACATTGCAGACACGTCAACAGACAGCCTGAGTCTCTCTACGACGGCAGTGTGAGTATGCATCACATCATAAAATAGGAATAAACTGACAGGTGTGGAGCTAGATATGTGGCTTTGAACTGGTATGCTGACGCGTTGACCGTATGTATGGGTGTATATCAGGGAGATGTTTGTCCCACTCATATCTCACTTCAGCTGTATCGCTTCTATCAGGTCTTCTCTGATACACCATGGGCAAAGGTCGCAAGTATAGCCATGCTATTCTCTCTCGTCGGTATGTGATTGCCTTCGTGGACAACATGACATAAATTTGATTATCGGTCAGGGCTTGGAGTACCTTCCATGCTACATATTGGCCAGTTAATGGAAAACATGTGGACGGATGCAACCATGTCTTTGACTCTGGCGTACTTGGGCTTGTCGCTCTCGATCAACGTCGGCCTCACCGCAGCCGTCGTTCTGCGCTTGCTTTGGTTCATCCACAACTTTCGTCGATTTTACGACAATCAGAAAAATACAACCTTCACGTGGACGGTTTATTTAATCGTGGAAAGCTCGCTGCCCTACGCAATCATTGCACTTCTAACCGTCGTGGCATGCGGGTCAAACAGCCCGATGAAAAATGCGCTCCTGCCCCTTTTGGGGCAAGTCCAGGTCGGTACTGAACATTCCTCAAAGTCTGGATCGAAGGCTTACACTCGTGTTACACAGGCAATCCCGCCGCTGCTCCTCATGGTCGGCGTCAAATTGAATCGGATATTCGCGGATGCCGATTTCCCTCCATCACCAGCCCAGAGTGTGTTGCACTTTGTCACTCACCCCACAATGTCCGAGTCATCGACGGCTACAATCGATAAAGGAGTCCTAGATGCCACCAAGGTCGAGCCCCTGCTCTCTCCGCCAAAACCTTGCCTCTCACCGCGTTCTTCCATGATTTACGAGATACCCAAAATGAGAGTATCATCCATCTCGACACCAAGCGACTTCTCTTCCTCCTCCGTATCTCTTCAGGATAGCTTCCAGATGTGCCCATCGTCAAACAACGACCGGCAATGGGGGAGGAGGGACTCGAGGACATCTTCGGATACTTCCCGCTGTTCTTGGAGCTCCCGTGCTAACCTTTGCTGATGTCCCTTCCAGTCCCTGGACCGTCATGGGCTAGGGATCGCAGGGAGATGTCGACGACCTGGCCGCTCTGCGGAATTCCCACCCATCAGCCAACACAAACCCCGTTCGCCCATCACGTCGTTCCTCGAGCCCACATTGGGGGACGATGTATCTGTATCTTGCGTCAATCGGGGAGCCTACAAAATGGAAACATATACTGATATGGGTACTCCGGAGTGTAGCACACGAACTTTGGTGGAATGCTTGCCATCTTTGTAGCGAGGCTGCGAAGATCGATTCCAGCGGCCGTCATCGATGCTCCCCTCCTCCCTACAAACCTGGCATGGCTGGATTTAATATTGGAAGCTGGGCTAGCAGCGTAGCATGATCCTAGTATTGCTGTACATATACAATAGAATATCGCATCTACCGCTAAGCTATAACTTCAAGGGCAATCTGGCCTGTGCTGCCAAAATACAGCCGGCTGAATGGCCCCCAATGACCGCGAATGCCTCCTTACTCCATCCCGCCATCATACCAACGGTCTGAACCGCAGCTCCAAGTATCTTAGCGGAACATAGAACAGCGACGCAGATGCGAAAGCGAGCTCGAACCCGATGTCGCCCGTCTTCTGAGCGATCGGGCCGACGAACCACACCTGGTCCATCGACGGCACGATGAGCGCGCACGCGAGCAAGCACGCGCCGAGGGCGGGTAGCCCGGTGGGTAGGCGGCGGTAGTCATCCCAGAAGCGGTAGTCGTAAGCGGCGAAGGAACCGCGCCTGATGACGAGGTGCTCGACGAGAACGACGCCACCGAAGGCGCTCGCCCAGTAGCCGATGAGCGAGAGGAAATTCGTGAGGGTGTCGTAGAATTTGTGCGCGCCGACGATCGAGATGGGGATGAGGCTAGAAAATAGGATGATTAGTAAGTACGTGAGCATATGCGTGAGTGCAGTGGGGGCTTACATGGCTGTCGCGAGGAGCGCGAACATGTAGCGGGGGATAACGGCGAAGGGCGGGATGAATATTTGGAAGTTCAGGCCAAAGGAATAGATGGTGGGTGCGATATTCGCCGTTACGCTCAGGGCCATGAGCACTGTGAGGAACTTCCCAAAGTTCCCTGTTGGCTGAAGCATAGCTTCGATTAGGCCACCAACGTTGCCATCGCCGTATCCTTGGTTCCATGCTGGAACAGCTGGGGCCGCCAGAACTACTGCAGCACCAAGGCATTGCAAGGTGATCTATGGGACGTCTTAGGATCGAGATCACCGAGGCACAGAAGAGAGTGTCGTACGATAGGAATGTTAAACCCCAGATAAGAGTACAGGAATATCTTCCAACTATCGTGTCGAGTTCAAATCAGCTTCATCCGCACGGCAGTTCTAGCATGTTGCATACCTGGGCACGGAAGACTTGTAGTAGATTGTAAAGTCTGAACCGAGCGGGCAGTACGTTATGACGAAACCGGCGATGGTCGCAGCGAACGAGAGGATGGCCTGAGCTGTTGCTTGTTCTGCTGGAGGCTCATTGCGGAGGTGTTTGCCACCGACTCCGAGAGCAACCAGGTATCCAATCAGGACTGGGATCCATGCCAGACGTTCGTACCAGTTGAGGACCTGGTAGCCACAGAATGAAACCTGATTTCGCATGGCATCAGCTAGGCGGAGATGAAGACGAGAACTATGAGACCGACTCTCACCAATAGGGAGATAATGGCGATGATCACAATCCCGACACTGTAGAGATTCTGAACCTCCCGAACACAGATGTGCTAATTTGATAGGTCAACATACCTCCAACTGAGATTGCCATTGGTTATGCTGGCTAGTGTCTGACCTCCAAGGATACAGTTGAGGATACAGAACCCGACCATGGAGGCCAGGTTAAAAATGCTCGGTACGATCACGCCGAAGAAACTGAACGCCTGCCATTAAATTAGGTCGCGGCGTGGTAACGAGGATCACCTACCCAAAGCTGTAGCGAGCTTGGCACATCTGACGCAGGCCCGTTTTGGGTCCCCATGTAGAGCTAATGAAGTCGTTAATGAGCATTCAGAAGGGGTTGTGACGACTTACAAGTAAGCGGGAAGAGCGCTGCAAAGGAGATTGAAGAACAGGATCACGAGGCACGAGTCTCGAAGCCCCAGGCCAAAGATCACTGGACCTAGGGTACCGGCAGAGAAACTGCCATTGCTTCTTAGGTCCGCATGCGGATGCGAAAGGTATCAGGCACGCACGACAAGATATTGAAGTTGGCAGACAACCAGATGAAAAATATTTTGCTGTACTGGGTGTCGACACGGTCCTTTTCGGCGACGGGTGTAATGCCTTCACTCACAAGATGAGCCGATCGGAGCCTAGAGTTATGAAAAAAGAGACACACCTCTAGTTTCCAAGCCCCATTGCAAAAACCTCCGCGTCCATCTGTGGGAATGGTGCCAATCCGGCTGGGCGTAGGAGAGCTCGAGCACGGATCCGCCGTCCTTCTCAGCGTCCGAGCCGTGGCTATGCTTTTCGGCCGCCATGGAGCGACTTTACGAGCGTGTGGAAGGAGAGAGAGAGGATGACTCGAGTCAAAAATGCTCGAGGAGCACTGTCCAATCTAAAATCAGCATGAGTCGACATGACGAAAGTCTATCCAGTCGGCGTTCCGCACGGAACAGTGAACTTAAGGTGCAAAAGCATGCACCTCCCCTGCGCAAGCTCAATCGACGACTGTCGACTCCTGTTTGTTCAATATCCACAGGGTCCGGGGATGCATGGCGACGAGACTGGGTCGTGCGAGATCGTACGAGGCACATACGGAGTGTAGTAGACAGGGTGTAGTTGCGGCGGATGCTCGGCATAACCCCAACCCCAGTCTAGGGCCTGCGTCGACCTAGAAAGGAATGTGTGTCTCACGAATGGCAGTCGCGTCTTGAGACTGCAGGCAGGAGTTGGATGCTGTGCGTTGTGGTCGACGTCCGCGAGCTTCCTGCACACTTCTTTGCAAAATGGCGGTCGCCATCCAACGTCCCCTCAAGGGCTCTCGTATCTCCTCTTTCTACCCTGTGAAATCTCTGCCTCCGCTTTCCGCCCTTGACAGCGCGTTCCAACTCCAGGAATATATATCCCTTCTTATTCGCCTCGACGTTCACGACGTAGACAGAATCGTCTCCATTCCAGGAAAGAGCACCAGCGACAACCAGGATGGCGAATCGAAGGCGGAGGACAAGGATGCCGAGAAGGATGGAAACGGTAGTGTCAGTGTTGACGAAGCGTGCTGGGTTTACGAACAACTTCGGTGAGTTGCCTAACTGCCCTGCGTCTGGGACCAACATGACAACTTCCGGATGTCAGGCGACTCGCGCAGGACCTTTCGCACCCCCTCATTACCATGCTCCAGCTGGAGTGCACGCGGAGTACCTGCCCTGAGATGAAGGCGGGTGAATGGCTGTATTTATGCGTTGCTCACGGGAATGAGGGTGCCATGGAGGTACGCGAATTCCTTCTGCCCAGTGTGTCTGTATATTCATTTGTTGAATGCTGGTGTAGCAATGTTGTGCCATCGACTATATTCTACACACCCTTGACAGCGCTACCGCGCTGTTGAACTCCCCTCGCGCGTTCCCTTCACGGTGCGTCATTCATATATGCACTCCATGAAAGCTGCTGAAAACATAGTTTGCAGTCTCTCCGTCCCTCACAGCTCTCATCGCCATTTCTCCTCACTCGCCCGCCGCCTTGGCCGGATCTTCGCCCATGCATATTTCCACCACCGCGAAGCCTTCGAGCAAGCTGAGGCCGAGTCTTCGCTGTACGCCCGCTTCCTTGCCCTCACCTCCAAGTTCGACCTCGTCCCTGCCGAATTCCTCGTCATCCCGCCCCGCTTGACCGCCATGGGAGAAGACGGCCGGCCCAGCCATGTTGAGCCTCCCCGGTTGCTCGGCGCTTCCCTCGACCCACACCGCAACCTTTCCTCTGGCCCTGGGGACGACCATCCCTGGAATCCCTCTGACGAACACCCAAGGCCTGGACTGGGTGAGAGAGGCACAAATACGTCACCCGCGCCACCAGCCCAGAGGAGGAACGAGAGCCCGCGGAAATTCGGCAGGAATAGGACGGATACGATGGTGTACAGCGAAGCGTTCAGCGTCGCGGAAGAGCTCGCGAAGGGCGAGCTTTCGGAGGTCGATATCGACAGGGAGATTGCGGCTGAGCGTGCTGCGGCTGCGGTCGAGGCGGACGTCCCCGCATCTGCTGTCCTGGTCTCGCCGGCCTCTACAACCCCTCCTACTCCTCCTCCGCAAGAGATTGAGCCCGAGGAGGAAGAGGAGGCTAAAGCCGAGGAGGAGGAAGAGGAACATGAAGAGCCCGAGGAAGAGGCCGATTCCGCTCATACAGAGGATTCCTCGGTGGTGCCGGAGCCAGAGATCAAACACGACGAGGCGGAGGAATCGTCGTCGCAAGAGGAGGGCTCACACGCTGAACATGCTGAGTCGCAGGAGACGGCGGAGGAGTCGCACACGGTTACCGAAGAGACTCCCGTCCACCATGACGAGGCCGCCGAGGAGAAGGCAGAGGCTGATGCGGTGGAAAGCTCCTTGTTGGAGTCGCATGAGGCACCTGCCGTCAAGACTGAAGAGCTTGCTACTGCCCCATCGTCGGCTTCTGACGCTCCCGCTCCCGCCGCACAGGAAGCGTCGACTGAGAAGGTGTCCAAGGTCGATGAGGAGCAGGAAGACGATGACGAAGAAGAGGGAGAGGAGGAGGATGAGGAGGAAGAGGGCAGCGATGAGGAAGAGGAATCTTCGGACGACTCAGACGTCTCCTCGACCGTTGTGGGCGTCGTGGACAATGAGCCCGTCGTCGCAGTCGCCATCGAGAAAAAGGAGGCGAAACCTGATGTGCCAGAGGAGGCAAAGTCGGAAGAGCCCGCGGCGTCATCGACAGAGGGCGAAACGGCCGCGGAGTCGTGACGATACCTTGCGCCCTCGGGACGAGTATAATGGTTGTATGCATCTGCGTGGATATCTTGTAGTCAGATTTGGGACCTTCCTCGCGGCTGCCAGGTGGCCTGCTGTGTATTGAGAGGTGTTGAACATTGAATGACAGACAAGGTAAGAGCAACAGAGATATCTGGAATACACGATGACAGCTACAACCAACCTACAACTGATAGCAGAACGATGACACATGCGAGAGCTCCATCCAACAAATACAGGCTTCGGGACTTAGATGCGCAGAGATGACAACAAACAACATCGAGAGGGACATCACGTTTGGGAATACTTTCGTGTGTAGGACGGGCTGATCACCATCCAAGGGTAAAACTCAGCCGCGACGGTCTTCGGGAACCCCAACGTCTCCGCCTTGATCTCGCACAACGCACGGGTTCCGACGTTCCAGGGGAATCGACTCCACTTCTTCTTGTTCGAGTGCTCATAGTCGTAGAGGTAGGCATAAGACGCCTTAACCCGGCGCGCGGATGCCGCGTCGAAGAAGAGGAGGTTGGAGGGCGCCGAGTGGAACTGCCGCGACAGCTGACGCAGGACGTCCTGCCGCCGCTCGATGGGGAGGTCTGTGAATGACTTGCTCTTCTGGCCCCGGACGGCGGCAATCTGCGCCTCCTTCGCCTTCTCGGCCATGACGTGGACGTGCGCCTTGATCTTCTCGAGCTCGGCCTGCATGGCCTGCATGAGGTCGCAGCCACTCGCGGCGAGCGCGACGGCGCGCGAACAGGCTTCCTCCCATGGGCGAACGAGCGCGTCGTCGCGCTTCGCCACGATGTCTGGGAGCCGCTCTTCGATGCGTCGCAGCTGGATGTTGCAACACTCGTCCATGAGCGCGCGGAGGCGATCCATGATGAACTTCGGAAGGGTATTGGGGCGTCGTGCCTGCCTTCGGACACCGTGCCACTGCTGCTCCCGCTCCTCGCGCTCGCGATCCTCCATCGATTCCTTCCAGGCCGGCGCGCGGACTTGCCAGACCTGATTTCGAGAGTGTTCTTGGAATATCTCAGGAACGACCGTTACTCCGGTCTTCGATCCATCTAGGACGGCACAGAACCTACAACGCAAATTAGGTGCCAAACTGATAGTGGCTAAGGACCAATGCAACCCACATGTATGCCAGAAAAATTGTCTCAGGATCGTCATATCCTTTGGAATACGTGCTGTTCTCCCACCAGGTGGAATATTGCCCGACTAGAGTCCGGTCCTGGAGCGCCCCAAGGAGATACTTCTGTAAAGAGTAGATCTTGAACTCCTCTGAAGCCGTAGTCGGGATTTGAGCAAGGTATTCCGTGACCGATTCCGCATTCTTGCGGAGACAAGCCTTCACTGCTGGAGGCTCCACCGCGAATTTGCGAGGATCTGGGCTGTGGAATGCCTTGACGATTGCTGGATCCCAAAAGACTTCCATTGTATCGCCATCATAGTCACCTCAATGAAAGGGTTAGCGAAGCATTAGACGTTGGGTGACATCCATTACCTCCGCCAGTCAAGCTTGCCAGGTGGCGATCGAGAGACTCGCCTTTGAACATATGGCTCTTCGTTGATACGATGATGACATCGCGATAATGTCGTAGCCGTTCGTGGAACACGGCTGTCACCTGTGGATGTTGTTGGTTAATCAACTAACCCAACACAATACAAGCGTACCTTTTGTACGTCGCTTGGAACCTTGCAAGGATGTCGTGTAACCTTGAATGAGAGACAAGGGCTTTAGACATTGACCTTTCAACATTCATTCAGGCACGGCGTACCAAGGCTTCCCCAAGAACCAGGTCAGTAGCCCTTCCTTCAAGGTCCAGCAAATTAAGACGAGAGCTCCTGACATGTATCTCGTTCGCTTTCAACACACCAAATGGATCTACCGGATGAATCGAAAATCAGCAAAGGGACCTTCGCAGATCGTAGCCGCATATACTCACCTGGGACGATGAACGCCGAGCACGACATCGGCACCTCGAAGCGGAACTTCGTCTGAAACGTCTTTACGACCTTCTTCGCGACCTCCCTGAGCTTCGCCCTCAGCACCGCGCACGACTCCGGGCGAAACCCAGAATCGATGAGCGTCATGCACGTCTCCTCGAGGCTCGACGGGCTCCCGCTGATGGGGTCCTCCCACCACGCGCTGCTCTGCTGGTGCAGTGCGGCGTCGAGCTGCGACAGCCCGTCCTCGTCCTCAAACTCGTCGTCACCATCGTCAAACACGTACCCCGAGATCCGCGCGCGCCCCGAGTCCGCACGCGCCATCCGTGCTGCGACCACGCC
>VJXU01000914.1:0-11462 GCA_008694245.1 Ganoderma sp. BRIUMSc
CAAGCGTGCGGGCGCGAACTATCCCTCATGCGGCAAGTGCGGGGACATGTGGTGCTCGCGGGAGTGCAGAACGGGCGCCGCGCGCACTCACGTCTGCCACGGGCGCGCGGTCACGGCCGTATAACTCGGCGTGGGCTCGACGAGAATGAAGACGCTTGTCGCTCTCCCTGGACTCGGGACTGCACGTTTAACGTTGCAGCTTACATGGAGAGGAGTCGAGCGGGCTGGTTAGTTGGTGTCGTCTTGGTGACAGGTTCACTGAGGCCGTTGGGGATGCGGTATCATATGACCATGCTAAATCTATAGGAGTATCAGTATGCGACATATAGAGTTGTACGTCTTTGTTACACAACGGCGTGCCGCGGGATCACTGCACGAACACGTTGCAAACGTTGACGGACAACGTTGAGAAGTCTGATGTCGAGTTGTGTACCCATGACTGATCATTCGTCCAAGTCCAGGTCCATGTCAGGTCTCTACCGTTCAAGCAGGTTGGGTATCAAAGACAAGAAAGATACTGGGCCGACCGGAAATGATGCGCAACAAAACGGGAGGCGGACGTGTAAACGAGTTGTGGAGCGATTGCGACGCTGGCGATAAACACTGCGGATGCTTCTCTTCGCGACCACGCCCCCGCGATAAGACGGAGAGAGGGCATGGATAGACTCTATTAATGGTACGTAACGTGGCGATTGAAGATTCCACGGAGAGGTCTGTCGTGCTCTCACGATGGCTGCTTGGAATGTTCTGACTGAGGCTCGAATTACTGGTCGTGTGCGCAAGCGTGCGTGCGTCGGATGGGACCAGTGCTGAGCGGAGCTGTGGCAGGGAGCCTAGGAGAGTCATGCCAACGGAATGGTTACGTAGTGAGGGCGGTAAGCAGGCTGGAGAGGGAGCAGGACGATTGCGGATTGTGCTGGCGGTGAGTAGAGGAGTGGCGCCAATGGCGAGAGAGTGGTGTGTCCCTCGGCGGTGGGCCGATGGAGCCCAACGGGGCAATTTGTCCGCCTAGTGGGGACCCGCGAAGCGCCCAACGGAAGGCTGGACCCGATGCTTGGCGCCCAGAGGACATACTGGGTCGTGTGACGGGCGGTCGGGACATAAATCCTGTCCCCGTCCACCATGTCCCCTTGAGCCTCGCCCCCGGCCTCCCCACGATGTACTCCTTCAAGCTCACCATGTCTGCCGTCATCTGCCAGACCGTTCAGTCCTCCCTCTCCGTACCGCCACACACAAAAATGCATGGTTCTCTTCATTGGGTAAGTTTTCCGACCGACGGGCTCCTGAACCACCCTCACCACCCCACCACTTCACTCTCGCAGCCATCCGGTTCTACCAAGAAGCAGAACAACAAACCTCCCACTCTTCGCGTCGTCGCTTCCGAGCCTTATCCGAGTCTCGCGCATCGCGACGATTCTATGGCCGTCCCGCCCGCTCCCCCCCACACACACGCCTCGCCTTCCCGCGTAGCTTCTACCGACACGCACGATCTCAAGTCACATCAACAACACAACACTCACGACAAGGCGGAAGTTCCTTTTCCTGGACACGCTCGCACGCAATCCACATCCGTTATCAGCGAGCCCACTGCAGACCATGGCTCACGCTCGGCGCGACGGAGCCGTCGCACCCGCGCCGCCTCCTCTTCTAATGTCGAGCACAATCCCCGCTCCCGTCCTCGTCTTCCTTCCATGCTTGCAACCGTTTTGACCCAGAGTAAAGCCCCTGCACAGCCCCGCGAGTCCACCAATGACCCGGACCTCCTCGGGTCATTCACCCCGACCACCAGTCCTCGGCCGCGCCTTCGGAGTCTGCTCTCCGGCACCAGGGCACCTCCCGAGTTTTCTGGTGCGCTCTCGTCTTCGTCCTCACAGCTCTCTACGCCGTCCGCGCGCCGTCCATCTGCACTCCGCGTCAGCCACGGTTACGGGACGGAACCCCGCCGCCGCCACAGATCGGATGCACCCCGAGCTGGGACCACTCAGCACTGGCGGTCTGCATCCGACGCCCCTCCAATCGATCCCCCTGGCTCGCCTGACCTGCCCTCGATATGCCGCACGCCGTCCTCGTATTCCAGTTCGGACAACTTCCCCACCGCGCCCTCGTCAGCCGGGCCCACGACCCCTGTGCACACCGGGCCCACGCTCCCCACCAGCACTCTGAAGATGGTGCGACGCAAGTCCGAGGCGTCGTCGCTGCACCCCGTGCTTGAGAACCTGGAACGGACGTCGCTGTTCCGCGTCGTCACCGCCTGCGCGACCTGCGGGAAGTGCGGCTCGAACTTCCCGTGCTGCCCCAAGTGTGGCGAGATGTGGTGCTCGCGCGCGTGCCGGCTGCAAAAGGGGAACGGGAAGAAACACATCTGCTCCAAGACTGCCGCGTAATTTCTCCGTAACAAATCTTGGGCCTTATTCATGTTGTCCTCTCTGTGTGCTCCTATTCTATCCTTATGTTCTTGTGCTGTTCTCTCTTGCTACTCTCATTCTATGTACGCGTTCGCGGAAGTGGATGGTAATTCAGTTTTATAGTTCCCCCGTTATCGGCTCTTGCTGTAATGCTCATGATAGGTTCTGTTCTTCGCTCGTCCTCGCGCTCCCTATGTCATTGTTATGTTAAGTTTACATAGATTCTGGCGTAGACGCTTCGACCCACGCACTGTATTATATCATAGGCACACGTCTCCACAGTCTTTCCCAATCTTTCGCGACGATCCCCTCACTATAGCCGCACCGCTCCACACGGACTGCTATGTTGCTACGTAATTGTACCCTGATGAATGTCTACCTTCGTACCGATCACCCGACGGACGCAATCAAGGCCTCCCGTTCCGAAAGAGCGGAGGTTAATTTTTAAAGTGTGTCGCCACAGTACAGACAATATATAACAGTACGTACATCCTCGGACCGCTTGTCGACACAAGTTGCAGCCTCGCATCAATAGGAATTGACGGACGTACGGCTAAGAAAAGGTGATCTTCTTCCCCTGAGCGGCCACGATGCCGGGGTTCTGTTTCTCCTTGAGTTTTTTCTTGGCCTCCCAGGACGGGTGCAAAGGTTTCTCCCTCTCCCCCTGTGTGCCGCTCTCGACATAGCCGCCCCCACTTCGTCGTCCATCGCGCCCCACGCCAGCACGCCAATTTGCGGGGGCGCCCCTCGACAAAGGTTCGCGGGTCGGGCCTGCGCCCCTGGGTCCGGTTAATGGTCCGCGGCCCGGCCGCGCCGCACTGGCCGGGAATTTGCCGTCGGTCGAACCTCCACGCTCATGCGGCCTGCCGGGCTTCTGACGCTGCTGTTGTCGCGGATTTTGCTGTTGCTGGGTCTTGACGTGGTTGGCGTTTCTCCCGTACTTCTTCTCCCAGATGCTGCAACCACGGAGAGCGTTTAGCGATCATATTCGACAACCAAGCCAGATGCAGGGACGCGACCGTGACTCGGGTAGCAATCACGGGAGGGTCACAGTAAAGAAAGATAGAGATATGCACGTACGCTCTACGAGCACGCTGGCCACGTCGGTTTTTCCGCGGCGCGTCGGCCGCTGCTCCTTCGCCATCGCTGATGTCTGACGCGTCTGAGTCTCCGCGCGTGTAGCCCACGGAGAGGGAGGGGAGGAAGGTCGACACGCCGTCGGCTATCGGCTTAGTCCTTGCCTCCTTGCGTAACGGCTTTGCCTTCTTCGATGGAGGTGCATTGGAGTCTAGGCTAGATTCGTCAGCAGTGGAGTTGTCGTCGTCGTCTTCGTCTTCATCTTCGTCCGAATCCTCGTCACATTCGTTGGCTACCGCGATCTGGCCATCTTCATCGACTGATCCGGACTCCCAGCCTGCGCCTTCGTCGGCCTCGCCCCCGTCGACCGCCCCGGATTCCCAACCGCCATCATCGGCCTCGACCTCAGTCCCGCTCTCCTCTTCGTCATCTGGGTCGACCAACTTGGCTTTCTTGCCCTTCCGAGACTGCACGACAGGACCCTCGTCATCGACATCTTCTTCTTCTTCCTCTTCGCTCTCCTCTTCCGCACTGCCCGCCTTCGTCTTCACCAATGACGGGTTGAGCACCTCCTTCAGCGTGTTCACGACGGCATGCACGGCGTCCGCCATTATCTTCGAGCTTAACAGCCGCGCGTGGATTTTAGCCGCAGACGACCCAGGTTCTTGCGGGTCGATTAGGGACTTGTTGGGGAGCTTCTCCTCCACCGCCGCCTTCACGTCCTCATTTTTGGACAGCAGCCCGTCCTTGAGGACCTTCGTTCGCAACGCCGTGTTGCCAAATTGCTCGTGGTTGGCATGCTGGAAGGCAAGCCGGGTTACTCATCCACAGAAGAGCGGTGTATTGCCAAGTAGAACGCACCTTCAACACCTCCAGCTGCCGTTCCATCTCCGCGGGATCGTCGCCTTTCACATTGTCCTTGGCGCTATTACTCCTACACAACGCATCGAACACAACTCAGGTCAGCCAGCGTGAACGAGACGTGGACCGCCAAAAGCTCCGAGCGCGAGCTCACCGTGCAGCTTTCAACCGTTTCACCAGCTTCCGCAGCTCGAACGTCTCTGCCTTCTTCGCAGCCTTCCGGACCTCGTGTATGCCGTGGTGCTACACAAAAAGGAGGCACTCACTGCATTACGCCTCCACAAACTGCCTGACAGAAACGCGTTTGGGGCTACTCACCAGCTTCTTCGCGATCACCTCCGCCTGCGACTCCTGCTTCACAGCGGGCTTCCAAGCCGACGCCCTCTTCCTCTTCTGGCCTCGCGTTGTAGATCGTTCATGTTCACGAGAAGAAGCCATGAGTTCCAGTCTCAGATAGACCGGGGCAACTAGATTATGGCAGGTGAGCGTGGAGTGAGAAACTTTGCTCCGGTTCAGCGGGCGCTACTACGGCCATGAACCGAATGAGCGTCTATACTTCCAAATCCGTCACTCCGGGCCGCCATCCGAGTTCTACTCAACGCCAGCCAATATTGCATTTGTGTCACTTTCGTGACTGCAACGTACAAGTTACAATAACAGTGCAACACGCACACAAACAATGTATACTGTGGGGATACAGTACTATTACGTGTACACAGCGTGACTACAACAAGCCGAACGACAAATGCGTTCTATCCAGTGGGTTGCGGCGGTCACCTTCGTGAGGCGGTCACGACAGTAATAGTAAAGAGACTAGCCATCATGGGTTCGGGTAAGGTAAGGAGCGACTTTGTGGAAGGGTCTTGTGATGGAACGCGACACGCGTTAAACGACTAGCGAGGCATATTAGGGAGAGGCAGGAATTGCGGTGGAGCCAGTCCTCGAAGGTTCGTAAGATGGTACAAGTACAACAGATGATGATGCTTTGACGAGACGCCTCCGGGGAAAAGCTGTAACGTACTGCATGTTACAGTAACGCAATCTACATGGGAGGCAGCCCACCAGGGATGTTTGACAACAGGGGATATGCATGTCATGCGTGGGAGATCGTCGGCTACGAGTAAGGCAAAGTATTTAGGGAAACTGCTGAGCGTGCGAATGAGTTAGAGACGAAAAAACACCATGGTGTCCGGGGAGAGGATCGTCATACACGGTAATCTCGTTCCGCAGCGATGGGGAGATTCACCCCGTACCGCAGAACAGACGCGAAGTGCAGGAATGAAACTGGGCAACAGAGCGATAATGACAGTGAAAACAAGTCTCATGTATAAGAATACGACTCCATACCTGCGTCAGCCCCACTAGTGATGGCGTGTCTCGGGGACGGCGACCAATCCTCCGATAATCAAGGTACTGACCACGAATGCAATGACAGCGCTCCTCACGACGATCTCCCACTGACCCCTCGTCACAATCGGGTTCAGCACTGGCGTAAGCGGCGACGCGAACGCGGGCACCTGCAGCATACGCCGTACCCGCTTTCTCCACGATGTTTTGCCTTCCAGAAGCTGTGGCTTCTCAGAGAACGAGCTTGACACCAAAACCATAGCTTTGTCCGACGTGGCCGAGCGCGGCCAGTTGACAGACGGCGGACGCAAGGTGGACGTGGGCGAAATGGGTCCTGCGATTGACCCACGCATGTCAGGGGGACGCTCAGGTCCGCCAATGCCGACGCCGACGCCCTCGGAACCTGTCACTGTCGACGTCGAGTCTCCCGCGCCGCCGAGGAAGTACATCGCCACATTGCTGGGGCCACACTTCTGTTGCAGGAGACCGACGGCGGTCCGCCACCAAGCTGGGGGTCCTTCGCGATTCGCAGGCGTGGCTGAAGCTGATGGATGGCGAGTGGTTTCGGTATCGAAGGCGAAATGAACGCCACGAGAAGGCTTCTCCATGTCAGCCGCGGGAGCTTGTGAAGCCATATTGGGAAGAGCGAATGCTGGCGTCGTGGCAGATGGTGACGAAGGCACTGTTGACTCTGAGCGACTTTGTCGTCGAGCTCGCTTGGGCAGACCATCAAAGTCGAAGGCGTCGATACGTTGGTGTTGTACCGCACACTGGGCTTGCGATTCAACATCGTGTGCGCACTTAGGGCTGAATTACAGGGAATTAGCACACGAAAGACGATGCATTGCAAACATACGTACTCTGCCAGCTGGTCCCATTGAAATGGGTGTATGAAGGTCGCCCCAGTTCCAACGTCTTCGTCGCTGCTCCCACCCCATACCGAACTACGTCGACGTACTTGGGGCTCCGCGGTCGCAGGCCCTTCGGGCGACGGGTCTTCGTCGAATATTGCGTCCGAAATGTGGATCTCAGGTTCACGCCGCCGTCTCCTGTGAACCCGCGGACGCTTCTCGTTAGCAGGTGTCGCCATCCGTGCGTCCGCGGAATATTGAGAGTCGTGGGATGACTCCGAACTGGCGTCGGTCTCGGATTCAGTCTCGTAGTCAGAATCGTAATCCGACTCAGAAACACTGGCGGCATCATCTACGTTGCAGCCCGAAGTGCTCGTGCGAAGGAGATACTTCAATCTATCACGATGCGAAGCGGAGGACATGGAGGGCATGCTTGGATACGCAGGATCTGCACGTGATGATGTCTGGATATGCGCAAAAGTGTGGGCGACGGGGGGCGGATCGAGATGCAACTTGGGGGGCAGAGAGCGCGATAATGGCGAAATGGAAGCGAATGAGGTCGGGGAATTGGGAGGAGAAGCGGCCGAGTCTCCAGAGACGGACTGCCTGAGGAACGGAGATGGACCAGTGAGCAGTTGGATGGTGTTGGCCGCATTGTTCGGTCCATCCTCGGGCGCCGGATGAGGAGAGAAGAGCTTCGAGACAGGCTCCTTCTCCTTCTCCTTCCCAGCTTTGAGTGATGAAGAAGTTGATGGTGGAGCGATAGGGAGGCGCGCGAGTTCGAATGAACGAAGCTGGCGCAAGTCGCCGAATACGTAAATCATCATGCAGACCTGTGCGTGTTCGTGAGTGCCAGAGACAATTTGAACTGCCGAGATTGCAGGTGCGTACCCCGTACATGGCAGAGATGACAATGGTCATGCCGAGCCAGAGGCCCGGGAGGGCGGAAAAGCGCCACCATCGGGAGCCGCCCGTGAGGAAGTTGGCAAGAAGGACGGGGAGGCTACGGAAGAGAGCAATGTCAGAGAACCAAGGCAGACGTCGCGGTGATGACCTCAGATAGAGCTTAGCGTGGTTCAGCCACTGTCAGAGAGAACTGCGAGGGCCCCCTTCTCGCCGTCTGCAGCCGCGCGCGGGCCCCGGGCCCGGCATGAGTGCGGACCGAAACGGGCCAGAAGGCCGGCTCGAGAAGCATGGGTATGCCAGGGAAGGCATGCACCCCGCCATATCCGGCAGGGCCAAAACGGCGCATAAAAGCCCCGGCAACGGGGGAGAAGCGGCGCGACGTAATGCCTGTTCACACACCGAGCGGCGAAGAAAGTGGACGAACCTTCCCGTGAGTCCGATGACTGTCCCCCCTGCGCAGCCGCAATACGCCCGAGGCATGCCAACGTTGTGGAACGTTGCGACCACGAAGCGGTCCAGACTGTCAGACAGCATCCCCGTCACGCGTTCTTCCAGTTCCTCGAATATTTCGGGGTATGGCGGAAGCGGTGGCTGCCCGGGCACAGTTAGGAGGGGATCTGGGCCATGTATCGAGAAGCTTGACGGCCGTCGACCGTGGGGCTCTAGATCGAGCGTTGAGCTGAACGAAGCCAGAAGGTCCGAGGGGATGGGGAGGGCGTAGGGAGCGTTGGGTGTAAGGAACGTTTCCTTGGCACGCATATAGAACTGTGCGAGCGCAGGATTGGGAGGTGGGGGGACAGACACCGAGCGGTATGTCTGCGCATGGGGATTCGACGAGCAGCGAATAGGCGAACTAGGCTTTGACTGCCGCCTCCAGGCAGTATATCGGGTCTTGTACTCCCGCAGCCAAAGGATAAAGTATCTGGAGAGCGATGAGACGCGTCCAAGGCAAAGGCAAAGGCTAACGTTAATAAATTACGTACAGACACTCTGGCATGCGGTCAATGAAAAGTAGCCATTCTTCAAAGTCTTTGAGCCCAAGGGGTGGAAGATGCTTGCGGTCGAGGATCTCGTCCAACGGAATGCGGAAACGCGGTGTGATACCCCATGCCGACGCCTTCGGTTGGGGCGGCGGAGGGTGGGTGAGACGGTAGGGAAGAGAGAGGAGGGAATGGGGCCTAAGTTTGATGGTCTTGGGGCCGGTGGGGGGAGGTGGGGCGCGGGAGGAGGACTGGGGGCGGAAAGACATGAAGGGAGGAGGACATACGGAAGAGAGGGGATGAGGACAGGACCGAAAAGCCTGGAGGAGAAGAGGTCAATCGGCCTACTTTGTAAATATGGGGATCTTCCAGGCGAGAGCCGGCGCCACGTGCGGAGGAGGGCCTTTGCAGCCGCCTTCGATGCACGTCAACGGATGGAGTCGCAGCCCTGCTCAGATGATCTCTCCGCCGCCTTCCGCGAAGCCGCCTCTGTGGCCACGGCTTCTGGTGGCGCGTCCATCCTGGGCCCTGCAGCCGCGACGCTCAGAGAGGACGTTGGCTAAGCGCAAGGATGGTAAGTAAGTATGCATGTGACTTCCTGTTTCACGCGATCGATGATGGTATGAATCGCGATCTCTCATGCCTCGATCGATCACTTCGTGCAGTAATCTCCGCTCCCTATATGTAGCTATCGTCGTACACACCTGCCTTCCCAGCGCACCGTGGGCCAGTCTCTCGACGACTCCCTCGCCCATGGGCATTGGACACACGCGTCTGTCCCCACTAGGAGGACACGGCCAGCGCGGCCCCGGGCGGTGCGCCTCGCCATTAGAGGGGTGTTATCAGCGTCCAGACTGCCAGGTCGCGCAGGGTCTGGGGGAACTAGTTTGGCACTAACGTTGCAACATAAGCAACGGAAATATCCCGTTTGCACCACAACAGCGCCGATCCTCCGCGGCCATCTGTTGCCTTGGGGTCTGAGTAAGTTATGAGGCGGCTTGAGGCGGCCGTCAGCCAGGTCAGTCAGAAAACTTCAATAGAAGCCTGTGTCAGTAAGTTTACTTACTTGGCACGGAGAGTACGTTGCTGAGCTGTCTGCTCCTGTCTGTCAGTAGCCTCTCATGGAGAAACCATTCCACGTATCATGGAGACGCACGCCGAGGACTAGTACACAATTCATGTGTGACGAGACAGGAATATCGAGCTGAGAATCCGAGGAGGGTTCTGTTCTCTGTCAGCCAAGGATCAGGATGCAGGGTATGGCGAACGTCAATCAACTTGTGTGGCTCATGACGTGTAGGGGCGTTTCGTCAAGGGTTGGCTATAGCTTGGTCGACATCGAGCTCTCTTCCGGGCTCGCGCTGTTAGTCGTTCGATGGCCACTTGTTTCCGGGAGTGCGCGCTTGTGCCAGTGGCGTGCAGAAGAAGGTGAGGTTCCGCGGGCCGGGTCAACCACGGAACACAACTGAACAGGGCGCCTATAGTGAATCGATGGCCACGTGGGGAAAATGTTCGGAGCAGCGCGAATGACGCGCTCGCCATCCTCAACGTTGGTTCCATTCTCAACCTTGTCCCTCATCCCGCCGCGGCGCACTGGGTCTATTTCCTCTGAAAACTATCGCGACGGTGCACGCATATCGTGGCGGTGATGATTCCCAAGTGCGTACCCATCTCCCTTTTCTTGTGGCGACGCAATGACCTAACTGGATCTGCATGCACTACAGTGCCACCAACAACGACAGTCAGGATGTTCCTGAGCCCAATCCTTTTTTTCCACCAGAAAACGGCCGCTCCATCGTGAACGAGCTCCCTTCGGAGTTGCTTTCGCATATCTTTACTCTCGGATGGGCATCGGAGCGCGACCAGTCAGATGAGGATGACTTTGAAGATGTCGATGAAGGTGACTCTGAAGACGGTTCAACCTCCTCCGCCTCTTCCCTCTCAGACGACGGCCGCAGCTCAACGCGCAGCGCATTGGATGACGAAGATCGTAGGGCGCGCAAGCAATCGTTCAATGTCCTAGTCTCCCATGTGTGTCGGCGGTGGCGCGCCGTCGCCGTGGACTCCTCTCTCCTCTGGACGCACATCCGCTTCGAGGGCCCGCCTCCCTGGGAGCGCGCCTTGATATATGTCGATCGCGCGAAGACCGCGCCGCTTTCAATCTCCATCGACCGCACAGTCGACGAAGATGACGATGGGTCCCATTTCGAGTACGATAGCGAAGACGAAGATGAGCCCAAAGACAACGACCCGGACCTGGTTATCATCACCGAGATCATGGACATCGTGGTGGCGCACATCGACCACATACAAGTCCTCGAAATTATGGCATCATTCTATACCCACATGCATCGCGCTCTTGTAAAGCTTGGCGCGACCCCAGGTGCGCCGCTCCTCGAAGTCTTGCAGCTCTACCACTATGAAGACACGGACGAGCACGACAGCTTCAAACTCCAGGAGCTCCGCGATCAGCCTTTCGTGCTGTTCAGCGGGAACGCGCCACGTCTGACGCATGTCGCGCTATGGGGCGTACATCTCAACTGGTCGAAACGAGGCGCGCCATTCCTCACTGGGCTCTATGACCTCGAGCTCGCATACCACGCGCGCGACGTCCGCCCAAGCTTCAAGGACTTCACGCGCATACTCCGCGCATCCCCAGACCTGCACACCCTAACCCTCTCCCTCTCCGGCCCTGCCGGCGTACCAAGCGAGTGGCCATCCGTCAACGTTTCTGCCGACGATGACGACGACGACGGTTCGGCCATGCTCGTCGACTCCTCTGCGCCCCTGGTCCTCTCACGTCTCCAAAGCCTCATGC
This sequence comes from Ganoderma sp. BRIUMSc, assembly GCA_008694245.1. Taxonomy (NCBI): domain Eukaryota; kingdom Fungi; phylum Basidiomycota; class Agaricomycetes; order Polyporales; family Polyporaceae; genus Ganoderma; species Ganoderma sp. BRIUMSc. The sequence continues at coordinate 11,246 of VJXU01000914.1, forward strand.
TTGCGTATCTCGACCCCAACTACCTCCTCGCCCTCCTCTCCCGGCTTTCCCTCCCCGCACTCACCGAGCTCGGGCTCGACCTCGAGGACGACGACTACACCGACTTCCTCGCGTACCTCGCCTCCCCGCGCTCCCTCCCACAACCGCCCCCACTCCCCTTGTCGCTCCGCGGCCCAGGCGTCGCCGGATCCCCATCCCCGCCCCCACGGCCGCGCTC
>VJXU01000915.1:0-24814 GCA_008694245.1 Ganoderma sp. BRIUMSc
GTGTGGGCCACTCGAAGGAGAGACTTAGAGACTCAGGCCCGGCACAAAATGAGAGTTCAAGGGACCTGAAGGACACTGACCGTAAGGGACCCAGAGAAGACGTCAGAGGGGATGCATGGTGGAAGGAGGACAAGAGACGAAGGGCATCAACGACGAGGGAGACTTCAACTTGAAGTTCCGAACCGCCACCATCATAAAGAAGACCTAAGCAGCTGAGCATGTGCGGGAGAGATCCAGTATTCCGAGGGAAGAGGCAGGAGAGTAGATGTATTCGCAGTGGGAAGGGAGACCGAATACTAGCCACTATTCTGAGAAAGAATGGGGCGAAGAGGTGACATATCCAGATGGGAGAGGAGAGGAATGAACAGTGCACACGGTGTCTAAACCGGCGCTGAAAGCATCAGCCGTGCGAACTATTCCCCAGCCGAATATGGGACCTTTTCCGTCCATTCTGCAGAATATCTCCTCTAATCGCGGCACTTTCTTCCCGAAGATTTTCCTGGGATTGCAGTGAGTTACTCCGGCACTCCCCGGACCTATTCACGGGCGCTAAGTCGCAGGCCTCGGCGCACGGCAGATATATATATGCGTGTATCCACCCCCAACGACTTGCCAACGACTAGCCTGTTTCAACGACGCGCGTATCAGTCCCAGACCACCACTACGAACCGACGTTGTCGACGGACTTGTCCCTTTTCCAGTCCTGTCTCTAGCTCTACGACGTTACAGTATTTGGCTGTGGCGAGTCAAATTGGACGCCGGCCTTATCACCATGGGTATCTTTCGGTGTCCTATAGACCATTCAATGAGCCTTTCCTGCAGGCCTCAAGGGCCTGAAGTTCGTGGGCGGCGGCCATACGACATACTGTATGTGTACATCATCGCCGTCCGATTCCGTGTCAAACACGCTCACAAACTTTCCGCTGCAATTGAAGCCGAAAATAACAGGGCCGCCGAGACACTCGACTGCCATGTGAGGTCTGCGAGGATTGGCTGCCCCCGCGGCGCCCTACTTACGGCACTGCGGTAGGATCGCGTAAGGGACCAGGTAAGGTTGGTCCTAACTCTTTATCTTGGGTTTATCTATGGTTGTCCGAGTCCCCTGTTCACGGTTCTCGCAGCGTCTTTCGAATCTGGACCTGTTCTACGCGGTGGCGTCCATCGTCGGATGGCACCTTCCGATTATCGTCGTCAAGGGATCTCTACGGAATACCAACTCACTACATACCCACAAGCGGACCAAGGTACAACGTGGAACCATCAGTAATCAGTAGCCATCGGCGGCGAAGGTAGTTCAATACAGTTTATGTTGGGAAAGCGGCGTCCGATGTACGTTGGCGGAGCTGTGGGTTATCTATTGACGCGTCTCGATCTCATGAATTTGTCTGAATTTGTACCCCGAGTATTGCCGCTTACGCACCTCTACTTACAGCCGCTGGAGTGGGCGAACGAGGATCTCTCGTCGATGCGCTGCAAAGCTTTCAACGCCACCCCTACCCCCATCCATGAACTTCCGACGACGCTCGGAACCCTAAGATAGTTTTCGTCGCTTTTCTCCCAGCGCCCTCCATCGCGGCGGCGGCGGCGGCAGAAGGTCGAAGTTCCAAGGGGTCGTCGGGCAAGCTCTCGGCCATCTACTAGAAGAGAACACAAGTCCGATCACGGTTCGCGACAACCGTCGCGTCGCCCGGACGCCAGATCCGCAGGCGTGTTCGAACTTCGTGTTGGATTTTCTGTGCCCCACGTCGCTTCTCTGGATACGACCAATCATCATGAGCCATTTCTCGTTCTGATCACAGCTTCCCGCACTTATCCGGCGTCATGACCTCGGGCTGAGTGGGGAGGAACACTCTCGGTGACGGTAGCCTTCGTGGTTACATGGAAGAGAGCTTGGCAAACTCCACAGGCACTAAGTACCTCCTCGTTACTTGGCAAGCGGATCTAATGCGTAATCGGGCTGAGAACGGTTACAGGGACGGACCCTTTCCTCGTACGCGGACTAACAATAATGCAACGAATTCTACCACCCCGGTCTTGTTGACAATGTTGACAGTTTGATACCATGCACGGTCGGTTTACAAGGTTCCACGTGAACGGTGGCCGTTCGCCGCGTCTCAGCCAGAAGATGAACCACTGATGAACCACTCCTGGGTGACTATTGCCCAGAGCAGATCTAGGCAAGCCAGTCTGGGCAGCGCTTGCATGTGGAGGGAGGAGTGTGCCGAGTGGCGTCGAGTCGGCTGCATCCGGCTGGCAGTGGGAGGACGAGTGGGGTGCTTGGTTCGAGCTGGAGGAGGTGAGTTGGATCCGAGGGAGCGCGGATCGAGCCAAGATCGACCATGGACTTCCAGGTCTTCAATCTAAGTTTGATGTCCGTGAAGACAAACTCCACTTGCCTTTTTCAGGCGACAGGTTGTCAACGGATCCAGAAGGAGAATTCGAAGATGCGGGGGCATGTCCATCTCGGTCCATAGAAGCCACCTTCCTCGCACCACCGCCACCCCCCATCCCTATAAAACCCTCGCTCCCCGTCCCTCGCCAAGACCCCATCGATCCCTGCACGCCCCCTTTCTACCACACCCTAATTCCCCATTGTCAACGTCCTTCTCGTCATCATGTCTGCCACCATCGACGATGTCAAGGACAAGACGTTCGACTACGTCATTTGCGGTATGCTTTTCTACATGTTCAATGGCTATTGCGCACCCTGTTGATCACTTTCGCCCTTGTTCCAGGCGGTGGTGTATGCGTCTTGTCTGCCTTCCTCTACTCATTATAACTCATCCTTTCTACGCAGACTGCTGGGCTCACTCTTGCAGCGCGGCTGTCCGAAGATCCTGCTGTTAGTGTCCTCGTCTTGGAGGCGGGCAACGCCAACCTCAACGACATGGCTCTTCGTGAGTTTTCGTTGTTATTGGAACTTGAACGTCCCTAACCCTTCCATCAGTTCGTTCGGCTTCGTACGGCAGCCACTTCGGAAAACCCGAATACACCTGGGACCATCGTACGGTATGTCGCCTCACAGTATGCACGTAGGCATGGGAGGCAGATACGCATCGTATACCAGCTTAAGCAAAAGACGACCGGTGATACCGCACACTCTTGGACCCGGTCAGTCCGATTCCCGCTACTGATTTCGCCAGGCACTTACCTTTGATACAGAGGCAAAGGTCTCGGAGGCAGTTCCGGTGTCAACTTCCTTGTCTGGACTCTGCCCCCAGCGGAGGATATCGATGGTACGGCGCAGACACATTTCTGCCGCGGTGGAAGTCTCACTATCGCCTAAAATTAGACCTTGAGCGTCTCGGAAACCCTGGCTGGAACTGGAAGAATCACGAGAAGTACTTGCGTCGCGTGGAGGGGTGAGTTATACATTGGACTGAACTTCCGAACGATGTAACATGGGGTGTCTTTAGATTCGTCCCTCCCCCGAAGGATGTTCAATTGAGCAAGGGTCTTAACATTGACGAATGGGATATCGGAACGGAAGGCAGGTGTCCATATATCTAACAGATTCTGTCATTGTGACGACTTATCCCTCTTGCCCACCAGGACCCTTGACCGTGGGGTTCCCAGATACAATTGATGACGGCGAGCAGAAAGTTCAGCAGGTGGGACTGGTGGTCCCATTACACTTCGAGTAGACACTGACGGTCCGGGTAGACCATGATCAACGCAGGTATTCCCCTTGCTCCTAAGCCAGTAAGCGTTGTTATCTATGGCTACACTGACGGCCTGTTTCGCTGACGAATTCATGTCGTGCTGTGCGATAGGTAAACGGGCAGGTCAGTCGTGTGTTATGAGATCACGTCAAGCAGGGACTAACAGTAGAAACCAGCCCCACGGAACGTACTTCTCCGTCTTGAGCTATGACCCAAGGACGCACACTCGATCTTATTCCACTACGGTATGTCCATGCATACGGGATTTGTCAAGTTATCGCGTCGATCGATGCTTATCCATCGACGTTGTAGGGATATTATCTCCCGAACAAAGATCGCCTGAACCTCACTGTCCTGGTGGCTGCTCACGTCCACCGAGTTCTGCCTTCGTCGGACAGTTCCTCTGAGTTTGCCGCTGAGTCAGTTGAATTTGAACATGGTGGTCAGATTCATACTGTCCGTGCGACAAAGGAGATTGTCCTGAGTGCGGGGTAGGTTTTAAAGTTGTTTATTAGTCTGCTGACGAATCATGAGTTGATCGTCCCTCCAGTGCGTTAAAATCCCCCCAGATCCTAGAGCTGTCGGGTATCGGTAACCCGAACATTCTTCGCAAACTGGGAATCTCGACGAAGGTGGATCTCCCTGGTGTGGGAACCAACGTTCAGGAGCATATGATTGTCGGCGTCAGCTTCGGTGCGCTCAACATGACTTGCGATGGTTCCGCTATTGACGGAACCCCCTAGAGCTCCGAGATGATGTGCCTTTCGACACCCTGGATCTTCTTGCTGATCCTGATACTACTGCAAAACATTTGGGACTTCAGTACGTCCTTTCGATATGTTCACGCTGTCTATCAAATTGACTTCGTCGTAGGCCCGAAGGAGCGGGTCTCTTCACCACGGGCATCATCGGGTTCTCGTGGGCCAGACTTGATCAGATTAGCCCCAGGGCTGCGGAGATTATCAAGGCGGCTGAGGAGAAGGTGGCAAGGAACGCCAACAACTATCCACCTGGGCTTTTGGAGCAGTACAAGATCTCTCTGCAGCGTCTGAAGACTGGTGTCGGCGCGGAATATGTCAGTTTCCCTGGCTGTAACTCTCAACCGAGTATGTGCGATGATGATGTGTTCTGCCTTGCCCAGCTGACACGCTCCCACAGACCCTCCCGAGAAGGGCAAACGCTACATATCGTTCTACGTTGCCATGAACCACACTTTCTCCCGCGGTACCATTGTAGGCTGCTTCATCGGCATTCTTAATGCTCTGTCACTCATACCTGCTGTTTAGCATGCAACCTCCAAAGACGCGTCTGTCGACCCTGCCTTTGACCCTCACTACTTGGAGGAAGAAGTTGGTGAGTAGACTATTAATTTATGCTCGATGCGATTCTTATAGTTTCGCAGATCTTCAAGTCTGGATCGAGATGGTCAAGTTCACAAGGCGCCTTCGCAACATCTCGCCTCTGAAGGAGATGACCAGTACGTCATACAGTCACTTTGTGAATTCCAACTGATCTTGAGTGATAAATAGCCAAGGAGCTCAACCCCGGACCCGAGATCCAGACTGACGAGCAGATCGCCGGTGAGTGATCATGTAGTACCCCTCCCTTTGAAGATGTTGACATGCGTTACAGACTGGATCAAGAAGGTCATGTCGACCACCTGGCGTATGTGGAATAAACAAATTGCTCGGCGTTGTTTGTTGATTATTGCCCTACAGATACCGCGGGCTCTTGCTCGATGCTGCCGGAGGCGAATGGTGGCGTTGTTAACCCCAAGCTGCAGGTAAGGAATTCCAGGGTAATCGTGCAGACGGAATGCTCATCGTTGTACAGGTATATGGAACGAAGAACCTCAGGGTTGTGGATCTGTCGGTTCTTCCTCTACATATGGCGGCTCATCCCCAAGGTTTGCGTCCAGAGTACCTCGATTACAGCCGCGCAGAACTGACCTTCGTCGTCATCCAGGGTCCATATATGCCATCGCCGAGCAAGGTGCTTCCTACTTTCTTTCAGCATCAACATATGACTAACACATTCTGTTTAGCGGCGGACATCATTAAGGGCAAGGTGTAAAGCCTTGTGTGGTGGTGTGCCCAGCTTGGACGTTCGGGAAGATCGCATACGGAATGGAACTCTCTACGCTCTGTATCATAATATCAATAGAATGTTGTTTCGGTGTTCTGATACGAGTGGATGGTGCTCTCGTCGTTGCCAAGCTGAGGCGTCCGAGAGAAGGAAGAGCATCTGCGAGCTGTTTGGAAGTAATCACTGAGGTCCCGGGCCGATTCTCTCGGACTGACGGTCACGTGATGGCTGGCCTGCCTGAGATACGCGCCCGACATCCAGACGAGCGAGGGTCCATCCATCCAATTCACCACGCTTCCGGCCATCGCCAACTACTCTCGACGGCGCCGCGAGGGCATTGGGAATTATCCACTGGACTTCCTGCACTAAATGTCCTCCCGCCGGTCTTCTAAGTGCGTGTCTCTCCCGAAGCGCTGAGCCTCGAGTGCTCACTGACAACCGGTTACCGGCCAGGGGAAAGAAACGGGCCGCCGAGGATTCAGAAACTCTACCTCAAGACGAACAACTGATCGAAACATCCTTCTGCAATACTCTGGGGACCTCCCAATCGGCGCGTTCTCGCGAGAAGCAGCCCGCATTGCCCATAAAGAAACGTATGTTGTGCACCTCGTATGGAGACCAAGAAAACGCTGACTGGTCTAACTCTTGCTATCCAGCCAAACGCGCAGAGACCCGTAGATGTCCGGTGTGCGATGAAGTCATCCCGATACGGCTGTTAGGAAAGCATGCAGAGTTAGAGGCGGAGAGGCTGGACGAGATCATAGGCTGCATCGGGTCCACGGAGGTGCTGGGCGAGGCACAGCCTGAGGACAGGTGCGTGTAATACATGCTCTAATATGCGCGTTGCCCCCTCCCCCTTATCCCAACCCTGACGTGGACGCGGTGCAGCTCGAGCGCGCGCACGCGTCGGTCCGCGGTGAAGGCGCGCCAGAGCCTCAAACCCGGGTCGTCGTCCGCAGCGGGGGCGATGTTGGAGGAGACGATGAAGACCCTGCGGATGCTCAAGAAGCGCCGGAAGGAGCGGCACGCGCGGCTGCGCGAGATCACGAAGGAGGATGAGGACGAAGGGTGGTGGGGTCGCGGGGAGGGCGGTGGGGAGGGCGAGGGTCAGAAGTGCCCGGTGTGCGCGAAGTTCGTGAAGGGGGATGTGGACGTGGTGGAGGCGCATGTGGACTCGTGCTTGGCGTTCTTCGAGGAGCAGAGACGAGAGCAGAGTACAGGCAGGAGAGGGAGTGCGGACGTGGAGATGGATGCGGATGTCGACGTTGACGGGGTAGACGGGCATTATGGGGTTATGGACGGGGTAAGCCTGCGAGGTATGCGTTTCGCGTGTATGTGTGGGGTCGTGACTAGAGTGCTGTTCTTGATACAGGGACCGGGTTCGACATCCGCAATCGCAACGACCAGGATGTGGACCACGATATCGACGTGGATGGCGAGGACGAGGCCGTATTCGGAGCACCCCAGTTCACCGAACAGGATGTCCTTACACTACCTGCAGACCCTGGCGAAGTTGATGACGTGGACTCGGATCCAGGGACTGACGCTGAGATTGACGTCGACGACGCAATGGCTCCAGGGGCCTCCACCGATGCGCCAGAAAGGGATCCGAAGAAGGGCCTGTCCCTGAGAGATCTGGTCGCGGAAGGAAAGATGATTCGGCACCAGGTGGAGGATGCGAGACAGGCTATGAATGAGGTCATGGGAGTAGGCGACGCGGAGAAGGTGGATCTTGCGGTAGAACTTGCGCGAAGAGGCGGTGACCAGACTGCTCTTGTCAAGGCTCTGGAGAGCAAGGTCAAGTTGCTGGTGAGTCCTCGCCCCCGGAGAACATAGCAGCGAAAGACTGATGTTCGAGTAGGAATCCACAAGGGTGTCGTCCTCGACGTCTCTCTTGTGTCGCATTTGCCTGGACCCGTACTCTGAACCTACGGTCTCGACTGGGTGCTGGCACACATGCTGCCGCGAGTGTTGGCTGCGCTGCCTCGGGTCGACCAAACTGTGTCCTATTTGCAAGAGGATCACTGGAGCCACAGATTTGAGGAGGGTGTATCTATAGATCACAATTGACGGTTATTCGGTGTTCACTACTATACATGTCGTCGCTTTCTATCTGCTGTGTATGTTGTAATTGCATTGCTGTCTCGCTGTGAAGATGTAATGAGCATCAGGTAGCAAGAAGCATGATTGGAAGATGAATCAAAGCAATTCATATCTGGCCTTGTCAAGTCCTCACAAGAACACTATCCATAAACCGTTCTCCACAAGGAGGGTTACAGAACAATGTGTTCAGGACATCACATTGACGCCACCACGACGCATATAATCATATCGCGGGATTCAGGGAAGGTTGTGTGCTCACCTCATCGTGCAACGACGGTCCTTCAGGCAGGTGACACGCAAAGAATGGGCAGAATAGCAATGAATGGGCTCGAATTATGTGGTTGCGTACTATATATACAAGCATACGGGCGGGATCATGCAAGCGGACTGATGAGCCTGGCAAAGGAAAGTTGGTGAGGTGACAGCATGGCAATGACGTAGCAGACTCACTTGATCAGTGACGGCTGAGGATTGCTCCTGGTGTATCCCACATAGATGATGAACGGAATCCAGCCATAGTGGACGACAACCTGTACGTAGGGAAAATAGGGAGCAAAACGTTGAGCGCACGGCTAAGGAGGATGGGGTGGGGACCACGTACGCGTGCCAGGTCAACGGCCTTGATGATTCTCTCCTGTAAAGCGCAAGTCAGAGCATATTCAGACGTAAGGCGGTAGGGAATGCACGCACTTTTGTTTCTTCCGAAGGCATTTTGGGAGGGGACACTGTGACCGATGTGGTGGGGGCGTAGAGGGCAAAACCGGCCGTTGCCGGCAGCTTTTTGACACCCTTGGGCGCTTGCTCTCCAGAAGATTCAGTTTCGCTTGTCCTCGATCTCTGCGTCTTCTGCTTTCCTGTAACATCTCCTCTCAAAATGCCTCTTGGCCCTCCCTCGTCGGCGGTTTTCATCCAAAATGCTGCCCCTGGTTTTACCTCCATGCCGGGGTCCGTTCAGGTTCTCACATGGCTGGAAAATGAGGCAGATGTGCTGATCACTTGGATGTGGATTTCTTAGGCGCACTCCCACTTCCGTTACGGTCCATCCAGTCGCCCTTTTCTCAATCCTAGACCACTATCTCCGCAGAACAGATGCACAGGAACGCGTTATTGGAACCCTGCTAGGAACGCGCTCGGACAACGGCGAGGTGGAGGTTCGCTCGTCGTTTGCCGTCCTCCACAGCGAGACAGAGGAGCAAGTCGCGGTGGACATGGAATACCACCGGACGATGTACGATCTTCACCACAAAGTAAACTCAAAGGAGGTCATTGTTGGATGGTGCGCACTCATTCATCCCACATTTCTACTGTCCACACTGATGCCTGTAATGTCAGGTACTCAACGGGGTCGAACCTGAACACCTACTCCGCCCTCATCCAAAACTTCTACTCGCAAGAGACTGCGCCACACCAAGCGATCCATTTAGCATTGAACACCGGCGTTGAAGAGGGTCAGAAGGCAGGTGTCCAGGCATATGTTGGGTAAGTCTGTATCAAGGTATTTGCTCGTCCTAGATCTAAGCGAGATAATTTCACGTAGATCGCCTGTGGGTGTGACCCCCAAGCCCGAGAACTGCGTTTTTGTCCCAATTCCTTGTGAACTCAGGTTCAACGACGCTGAACGTAGTGGCCGTACGTCCTATCTGCACCTTCTCCATTCATGAAATATACCTGAATCATACATCTCTAGTCGACCTCCTCACGTCTAACCTCACCAACGCCGCCAACGGTAGCTTTACCAACCCCTCCAGCGATCTTGAGCTCCTGGAGCGCTCCCTCGTCTCCGTCTCCGAGATGCTTGACCGTGTCCTCGCCTACGTCCAGTCCGTTCTCTCCGGGGAGGTCAAGGGCGATGCTGCGATCGGCCGGTATCTCATGGATGCGCTCGGTCCGAGCACGGAAGACCTCGAAAAGGGCGAGTTCAACTCCCATCTCCAGGTAAGTTCTTCATCTATGGCTCAATCCACGGAGCCCCGAGTGATGTATTGCTCTGCGCACAGGATACCCTCACTGTGTCGTATTTGGCGAACCTCGTCAGGTCACAAGCGGAAGTGTCGGCACGCCTCGCATTGGTCAAGGTGTCATAGTCATCGTGCACGTTCTTGTATCTTATGGTGCGGGTATGTGGATATGCCGAGAGTGTATCTATAGCGGAGGCACCTGTGTACTGTCTAGCTGTTGAAAATGCGGGAGTGCTGGAGATCGTGGCGGGCGGCGAGGATCTCGCCGAGCGGCCAAGTCATAGCGGGACCGCATATGTCGTCCTCACTAGTACTGACATCGTCTGGCCTGTCGCCTGCAGATGGAGAGAGAAGACCTGTTGTGAGGTGTTTGCATTGCGCTATTTCGAAATCGACGAGCGGTCGAACGGCATGCAGCAACAGTTGCTGAGCAGCGTATGGGCCAATCGTGTTTAGACGGACGGAAGAAGACAGCAAACTGCGGGCCTGCAAAAACAGATGGAGGTACTGGCTTCGTTCTGTGCAACGCAAAACCGATAGACGAGAACGCCAAGATACACATAAGACTTAAGCTCTCTAAGGTGATGGATCATGCTCGCACCAGATGACAATCCTAAGGTCGCGGTGAGGACACCCCAGCAAATTGGGAGGTGTCCATGCGTCTCCTCTTTTCGAATGAGGAATTTCAGACGATCGACCAGCACTGAGGCACGGGCCGCTTGGGAGTCAAAAGGGTCGACAGATGGTTGGAGATGTCCTGAAAGACGCGGCGGCGAGAAGCCCTTTGAGAACAGAGTTAAGAGTGCGACGCCTTGGGATTTGGATGCCCGGCGAGTGATGTGGTTGAGAGTCATGGTTTCGTAGAGCTGATCAAGCTCCAGGATGCGTCGCATGGCGGCGGTTGAAGGATCTGAATCGGCATGTTGCAGATATTGCTCCACAGCATGGTGGGTATCCAGGACAAAGGGCAAGGCGGAGTGCGCATATGTCGAGAGACTGTCGCGTAGGAAGTTGACAGTGTAGTCCATCTTGTCGGGGGGAGAGGGCAAGGCGGTTGGGGAGAGATCGGTGAAGAATCCATGCGTAACGTACGACTCCAAGCCCGCGGAGGCTACGAAGGAACCCGTTGGGAGATTGCTGTCGGACAAAAGGAGGAGGATGTAGGCTTCGTGGTCGCTGTCCATCGTGTTCGGCGCGGCTGGAGGCTGGAGGCTCGGAGAAGGTGGAAAGCGGAAGACAGGGCCGTAGTGGTACAAGCGCCCAGGAATCTGACGCGTTTGATCTCGTCTGCGGTCGGGCGCGTCAAAGGCTGAGCTCAAGTCGCGCGTCTCGGACTCCAGCCACCACCACCTCTCCTCCTTCCTTCTGCTTGGATGGGCTGCGCGCCGCCACTCTCGACAACGATACCTTATTCGAGTCACCCGACGCACAGTACATAACCAAGATGGGTGCGTTGCCTCCAGCCGCACTTTGCCACCCTCGAGCACTAAACTTTCGGTGCAGACGCAGGGATATCGAAACAGCTGGTGGACAAGATGTACGAGAAGCGCAAGGCTGCTGCGCTGGAGTTGGAAAAGTGCGTGACTGCATTGCATTCTGCTCGTTGGTCAAGTATATGTTGACTGTGACTTTGCAGGCAGATACGGGAAAACCACCAATCAGGCGACCAACGGCGCATAAGCCAGATAGTGGACCAGCTCGTTGATATGTTCAGCAACCCCTCAAACCCTTTGCATGTTCGAAATGGCGGTCTCATTGGTCTCGCGGGTACCGCTATTGCGCTCGGGGTCGATATTGCCCCCTACATGGAGAAGTTTGTGGAACCACTGCTCGTATGCTTCGCGGATCCCGAGAACCGCGTCCGGTATTTCTCTGCCGAGTGCCTGTACAACATCGCCAAGGTCTCAAAGGGAGAAATATTGGTGTATTTCAACCCCATATTCGATGCGCTGAGCAAGGTGCGTTCATATGCCTACCCGTATTCGTTCCAAATGCGAATCCAGACTAGCTTGCTGCAGACTCGGAATTATCCGTCAAGAATGGCGCGGAGCTGCTTGACCGCCTTCTCAAGGACATCGTCGCGGAGACTGCGTCGGTGTACATACCACAATACCCGGAGACCGAGGCTGTTCGAAGGCGAGCCGAAGAGGAAAGCGGAATTTTGGTGCCACATCCGGACGATATCGCGAATGGTGCGGATATCTCGAGCGCGCGCAAGGCATTCTCCTTGGCGCACTTCATCCCTCTACTTTCCGACAGAATATATGTCCTCAGCCCTTTCACCCGAAGTTACCTCGTCTCATGGATCACCGTTATGGACTCTGTTCCGGAGCTAGAACTTATCACCTATCTCCCGGAATTTCTCGATGGGCTATTGTGCGTGGAATTGCAATGTTTGTCTACGCCTTGCCACTGAACGCCCACCATTATAGGAAGTACCTCTCTGACCCCACGGATGATGTCAGAGTGGCTACAGAAGGCTTGCTTGCGGATTTCCTCCGTGAAATCAGGGAGGTTACAGTCGTTCAGAGGCGTCATGAAGAACAGCTCAAAGCAAAAAGGGAGGCAACCGTCACGGAGGCCTCACGACGCGTTGAAGCTGACAGGGATAAGCTGCCTGATATCACTATGGAACACCATGAACACGCGACATTTATTCCCGAGAATGACGACGTGTTTGACAATGACTTCGAGACGTCAGAGGATAAGCAAGAAGACCAAGAGCTCCGCGATTCTGGAGGTAAGCCGTACGCATTGGTTCAATCAGCTACACAGCTCATTAACCCCACCCAGCTTGGGTACCCGGTCAGGGTGTGCGGATTGATTATGCGGCCATTGTGGAGATTCTATTAAGGCAGTTGGATGACCAACGTCAGCCCCCTCTCACCAAGCCTGTTAGACATCAACTAATGAAAACTTACAGATGATGAGATTCAGCAATCCACAGCCCTACAATGGTTATGCGAATTCCTCAGCATCAACCAAGAAGTCATGATGCCCTTCACTCCCTTGCTTATCCGTGCGATCCTACCAAACCTCGCCCATGATGTTTCTATGATTCAAAACGCAGCGTTGAGAACAAACCAAGCCCTTATGAACGTGATCCAATCCCTTCCGGTCCCTCCAGACCCCCCTCCCAGTCGCCAACAAACGCAGGGGACGGACAGATCGTCTAACGCCTCCGTTGCCATTCCCTCATCACCCACCCCTGTCGTCCCGACGTTGGTATCCACACGGCAGCCTACTGGGCCCTCTAACAAGGACTCTGGACAAAGTAGAGACGTCAGCTCCCCGGAGTCCCCGCCTGAAGTTGTCGCTCAAACGACAGGAGATCGAGCGGTTCCCTCGGGGCTCACAGCACAGATGAAGGCGCGCTCGGGGACGATATCTGCCGAAGCGCCTCCTAGGACTGCGAATCTGCCTCCCGAGAACGCCGCGCATGCGCAAGTGCAGATGCAGAGCAGCAGACCTGAATCGCCCGTATCGGCCATCAGTGTCCCGCAGTTGCACCAGTCGCCCGAGTCGTCGATGCTGCAGGAACGAGACCAGATCGACTACCAGGCGACGGTCAATGCGCTCACGATCCAGTTCTTGAGCGAGCATGAGAGCACGAGGGTTGCTGCGCTCAAGTGGCTAATTATGCTGCATCAGAAGGCGCCGAAGAAGATCCTCGCTATGGACGATGGGACGTTCCCGGCATTGTTGAAGACACTGTCCGACTCCTCGGAAGAGGTGAAGAGGTCTTAACTTGCATTGTTGAGTGATACTTACAGAGAAACTACAGGTCATCAAGCAAGACTTGCAGCTGCTCGCACAGATCTCATCGAGTTCGGAGGAGGGCTATTTCAAGTTATTCATGAACAATCTGCTGGAGCTCTTCAGCACAGATCGCGGTCTCCTGGACTCCCGAGGCAGTCTGATTATCCGTCAGTTATGTCTCAACCTCAACACGGAGCGAATATACCGCACGTTCGCCGAGATCCTGGAGAAGGAGGAAGATCTCGAGTTCGCGAGCGTCATGGTGCAGAAGCTGAACATGATCCTCATCACTTCTCCCGAACTGGCAGACTTCCGTAGGAGGCTAAAGAGCTTGGAGACAAGGGTGAGTGTTCAAGGAGGATTTCGAGATAGTAGCGCTGATTGGTGGCTTAGGCCGATGGGCAAGCTTTATTCACGACATTGTACCGATCATGGTGTCATAATGCCGTCGCCGTCTTTTCCCTATGTCTTCTCGCTCAAGCTTATGAACATGCATCGAATCTCCTGTACATCTTGTGAGCCATTTTAGGATGTTGTAGAAGGAAGTTTCTTGCTGACACCTCCCTTAGTGCAGACCTCGAGATTACCGTTCAACTTCTGGTTCAGGTCGACAAGCTTGTGCAGCTAATCGAGTCGCCAGTGTTCACTTGTACGTGTTGTCAATCCCTCCGTGTTTCAATGCTAAGGCTCTTCTCAGATTTGCGATTGCAATTACTTGAGCCCGAGAAATATCCTTACCTGTTCAAGTGTTTGTACGGACTCCTGATGTTGCTGCCTCAGAGTTCTGCATTCGTTTCTCTTCGCAATCGCCTCAATGCCATCAATTCCGCCGGATTCCTCCATATTGCGCCGAAGTCGTCGTGCGTTCGAGTCTTGTCTTGCTATCTGGGGCGATTCTCAAATGGTTTTCTTCAGCGCGGTTAGCAATATTTCGTCAACGCGCTCCAAGCTGGGTCGGGAAGACATCAAGTGGCAGGAGCTACTGCAACATTTCCGAACCGTTCAGGTCAGACACGAGAAAGCGCGACGCCAGGCCCTCGGCACCGACACCACTTCCTTCACGGCATACCCCTACCCCAACGGGACTGAGAGTGTCAAACCTCCAACGCCGCCCTCTGGCTCTAGCGTTGGTCCAGCCCCGCATGTGCCACCAGGCCGCCGCAAGGTCACTGGAGATGGTGCTTTGCGGCCACCTTCACGTACGGGCGGGCTGTTGTCACCTCTCAATCCCAAGGCGCGAATCCAGAGTGGCCTTGCGAACACCGTCGTTCCGGGTCCGCAACCACCGGGGAGCCCAACTGCGCCCACGTCGCAAATTCAATCAAAGGTGAAGAGGACCTTGAGCCTGAGCCGGAAGACATGATGCGAGGTGAAGTTTGTTTGGGTAGTAGAAGCGGGCACGACCATTCGTTACAATGCTAGCATACGTTCTCATTTATCCGGACGGATGTTTCCACAAGCTTTTTTATCTTCTCTTTCCCGTCTGTGGATTCTGTTGGATGGCGTCAGGGATACGTGCAAGAGTGGACAATAGCGTCTTAGAGTAGCAATACACACACAACAGCATTGATATCCGACGTACACTAATTACTGGGTATATTACGTTACAATCATGGTTAGCTTCGGGATATAGGACTGAGAAAGTTGCGCCTAATGATAGCAATGTCGTCCACCGAAAGCCCCACCACGTCCCTCAGATATGCCTCGGGCCCGCCGTAGCGATCTTGGAGCATCTGTAGGAAAGCAATCATTGTCTCATGCCTGTGTGTGGGGTCGTCAACAGTGGGCATTGAAAGAGAAGGACAAGAGCATAAAAGTACCTTGATGAAAGCATATTGAGTGCGCCTTCCGTGTTGGAGGCGAAGAATGGGACCTTGGCTAAGCGCTCCATGATCATCTCCCGAACGGGCTCGCGACCAACACGCGTTAAGGCGTAATCTCGGGCAATCGCCTCATCGTCCACACCTACCAACTATTGCATGGTTGATGAGTTGACATTCAATAGCACAGATGAGCCTTCTCACCTTCAACAGCAATGCCGCCAAAACACCTGTCCGGTCTTTACCAGCTGAACAGGAGGCCTGTGATTAACTAGGAAGTAGAACAGCTGGAAGAGGTGAGGAAATCACATACCAGTGCAATGGAAGAGGCATCCTTGCTCTGGTTTGTCCCTTAAATGTCGTAGGATGACGCCGAACGCAGGGCCGGCGTGGTCTAAAATTTGAGAATAGAGTTGCATGAAGGCCTTGTTTGCTCGTTAATCGAACGTGTGGATACCGAAGACTGAAATGCACCTCTATCTTGCCGCTAGCGTAGAGTTCGAATCGTCTGGGAGTGCAGAACAGCGGTTACGATGCACCTTGTGTTTGCGCCTGGGGAAGATCATTCGGCAACCGGACGCACTTTGCCATCGCCTCTGGACTGTAGTCCTCCGTCTTGAAGACGGGAACATGGATCACTTCGATGCCCTCCATGTTGGGTATTGGTGTACCGTATTTGTGCATCTCAGTGTCGGAGCGGAGGTCATACACTATTGAGATGCTGAGTACATCCCTCAGCTGCTGAACTCCTAGGACGGCATAGCAAGCGGACTGTGAGCAGCATTCGGCACAGGATCCGGGAAACCGCTCGCCTTTTGGAGTGATGTAAGATAGCTCTCCGGAACGGTACACCAGTCTTGGCCTTGTCATGAAGCCTGGCTGGTCAGTTGGATATGATCCAAGATCCCGGACGTTTACGACGCCGGGTATGGAAACGAATGGCGGCCTGGAAAGCTGGTCGGCGACGTAGGCAGGGTCTAAAGGCTCCAAGTCCATGGCTGGGTAGGATGGGGAGGCACAGAAGAGGACGGCGAGGACGGCGGAGAAGGGGAGTTGGACGAGAGACCCAGACACGAGGTTGGCTCGAGCCTCGGACCGAGCGGGCGGCGGCGACGCTCTAGGCCCGACTCAGACTGAGTGACGGCGCCGCCACACGCGCGTGAGTTTAGGGCAGGCTGGAGCGTGTCTCATTTCCCCGACGCGTCTTGCTCCTTGTTCCTCTCCCCGCCCCGTCCGCCCATCCACTCCCACTTTCTCTTCCCCTGCGAGCTCATCATGGATGTCGATGGCGCGTCCTCACCACCCTTGCGCGACTCATCTCTTCCTCCTAGCAGCGCTCCGATGCCCACCCCGTCGTCTCCCGGCGCATCTCAATCTACCCCTCGACGGAATCGTCAGCAGTCAGACATTTTCGAGCCCCCTGATGAAGCCGTTCAGGACAATGGTGCACGGCCCGCACGAAGAAGAGGGAAAGCGCTGAATCAGGTCAACAAAGACATCCCCGTCGTGAAGGACACGGTCGGCGAATCTCTGCGGGAGACCTTCGAAACTTTCCTCCGAACGTACGCGTCATCCCGCTCTTACCCGCGTATCCTCACGTTCATCTCTTACTAGATTCACTGAGGAGGTCAACCTTGCCCCCACGCCGGCTTCCGATGGTGGTGTCCCTTTTGCCCCTGCTGGCGAACTCATTTATGTCGAGCAAATCCACACCATGCGCGAGTTGGAACTTACGACGCTCTACGTTGACTATGGCCACATGCTCCTCAATGATGATGGTACTGGCCTGGCCGACGCGATCAAAGCTCATTATTACCGCTTCCTCCCTTTCCTCCGACGCGCTGTCCAAAATCTCGTCGCCGAGTTTGAACCCGAGTATCTCAAGATTAACCCCACGGCCGCGGCCACCGACTCCGTAAACCTCCAGTCCCGTGAATTCAACGTCGCCTTCCATCATCTCTCTCTTGTCTCTGGTATACGCGAGCTCAAAACGGAGAAGATTGGCACTCTCATGAGTATCAGTGGGACTGTGACGCGAACGAGCGAGGTTCGCCCGGAGCTGCTTTATGGTAGCTTCATTTGCGAGGTCTGCAACGGTCTCGTGAACGATGTCGAACAGCAATTCAAGTACACCGAGGTTCGCGCCATCTGATTATGCGTGTTTCCTCCTTCACCGACGCTCGCTTTAGCCCAGCTTATGCCCCAACCCTATGTGCGGGAACCGCACAGCGTGGCAGCTCCAAATCGACACCTCCAAGTTTACCGACTGGCAGAAAGTCCGCATCCAGGAGAATCCGTCCGAGATTCCTACCGGTTCAATGCCGCGATCCTTGGACGTTATTTTGCGTTCTGAACTGGTCGAGCGTGCGAAAGCCGGTGACAAGTGCGTCTTCACGGGCACCTTTATCGTCGTACCAGACGTCAGCCAACTGGGGCTTCCTGGCGGAGAGAACGCAACCCTTCAGCGAGAGGCGGCCCGCACACAGGGAAATGGTGCAGCATCAGGTATCGGGGGCGTTGGCGTGACGGGTCTGAAGAGCCTTGGTGTACGCGACCTGCAATATAAAACAGCGTTCTTAGCTTGCATGGTACAAGATGCGGATGCTCATGTGAGTCGTTCCTCAGAGAAGGCTGTAACATTTGACTCATAAATGGATCTTTCAGAACGGCACCAACATCCGTGGTGAGCGGGACGCGACCGAGGACGACAGCGATGCTTTTGCGCGGTCTCTGACACGTCCTGAATTGGACGAGCTCTCGCAAATGTTCCAATCGGAGCACACTTATTCTCGCCTAGTGGAAAGTATCGCTCCAACCGTATACGGCCATGAGATCGTAAAGAAGGGTCTACTCCTCCAACTGATGGGCGGAGTGCACAAGCAGACACCCGAAGGCATGCATCTACGTGGAGACATCAACATCTGTATTGTTGGCGATCCTTCAACATCCAAATCACAGTTCCTCAAGTGCGTATTAACATGGCCTCTCTGGAAAGAGCTATTCTGACCTCGGGACCGCGAAGATACATCTGTTCATTCCTTCCACGCGCGGTCTACACCTCTGGCAAGGCGTCCTCAGCAGCCGGTCTCACAGCTGCCGTCGTCAAAGATGAGGAGACGGGTGATTTCACGATCGAGGCTGGCGCACTCATGCTTGCAGACAACGGGATCTGCGCGATCGATGAGTTCGACAAAATGGACCTCTCCGACCAGGTCGCGATTCACGAGGCGATGGAACAGCAGACGATCTCTATTGCCAAGGCGGGTATCCATGCCACCCTCAACGCGCGTACATCCATTCTGGCGGCTGCGAACCCGATTGGAGGTCGGTACGACAGGAAGAAGAGTCTTCGGGCAAATGTCGCGATGACCGCGCCAATCATGAGTCGTTTCGACCTGTTCTTCGTTGTGCTGGACGAATGCGACGAGAAGAGCGACCTAAACATCGCAAAACATATCGTCAACGTGCATCGATTCCAGGACCAGGCCATCAACCCGGAGTTCAGCACGGAGGCGCTGCAGCGGTATATTCGGTATGCGAGGACATTCAACCCCAAGGTCTATTTCCTGTAACTATCTTGGGTCAAGGAGATGGGTGTTGACAGCTAGGTGACTCTAGATGACGCCGGAAGCGGCAGATGTCCTAGTAGAGAAGTATCGCATCCTCCGACAAGACGACACTTCTGGAGCGAGCAGGAATTCGTACCGTATCACAGTCCGTCAGCTCGAGAGTATGATCCGTCTCAGCGAGGCTATTGCTCGCGCAAACTGTAAAACTGAGGTCGGTGTGCGAGCCCTTTGTATCTTGTAATCTTTTCCTAACATCATTTTCTAGATCACGCCTGCCTTCGTCCGCGAGGCGTACACTCTCCTCAGACAGTCTATCATCCACGTCGAACAGGATGACATTGACTTCGACGAAGAGGAACTGGAGGGTGAGCGCGAGGGTGATCGTCGTCCTCGTGCGTCATCGCACGTCGATGGCGAGGAGAGCCAGGACGTCGAGATGTCGGGCCTCCACTCCGGAGTCGACGACATGTACGAATCGGGGCCCAGCGGCGCGAACGGCACCTCATCGCATGCGCCATCGCGGGCAACGAGCCAAGTGCCCCAACCAGAAAGCGAAAGGCCTGGTCAGGCTCCTCCGCAGCCGAAGCCGAAGCGCAGGATGGTCATCACGCACGACAAGTACGTGTCGCTGCAAAGCTTGATCGTGCTGCACCTGTCGGAGGTCGAGCGACACACGGGCACAGGGATGGACAAGGACGAGCTGATCGACTGGTACCTGGAGCTGAAGGAGGAGGAGATCCAGGACGTGGAGGAGCTCGAGTACGAGAAGGAGCTCATCACGAAGATGCTCAGGAAGCTCGTCAAGGTACGTCTTTCTCGATTGACAGCTCTCTCGGTCCCGGTGTTGATGATGGTGCCGGGGGATTCCAGGACAACTACCTGCTCGAGATCAGGGGAGACGTCCAGGACTCGCTTCCGCCATCGATGGAAGAGAGCAGCGGGCAGCAGACGGGCGACTCCCAGGAGGGCAACGTTCGTGTGTACTATATGGTACATCCTTCCGTCGATACAGAAGGCTCGTCGTCTGCCCTTTGATCGGTGTCTTTCCTACTCTTCCTTGTGATAGTTTCCTTCATGGCCTGTGACGTCTCCGTGTTCACTGTTTTGACGAATCGCTGCTGATCTTCCCTGTCCGAGTCATATAGTTAATGCTGTTGTATCTCATGTGTAGCCTGTAAACTAGATTCGAATGGAATCTTTCGCCGCTACCGTGGAGACGTCGACTAAGAAATGTGACCATTGATGCTGAAGTACTGAATCGCAGAAGTTGCAAGTGCCCAGTGGAGGTCCAGAATTGTGGCAGTGACGCCTGGCGGGAGGATCCTCGAGGCATGACGATCATGGGCGCCTATGGACGAGGCTCAGGGCGAGAAGCATTCCTCTGCAGTCACAGCACCCTCCTTGGATTCCATGGGCACCGCGCCCATATATCCCTCACGATAGTCTGGTCCCTCTCATTGTATCTGCTAGAACATTGTTGTCTTCTCTGTGATCTTGTATATCCTGCGCAACTATCCATACCTCTCCTTCTACATCTGCCGAACTCGGAGCATCTAGAGCAAGGGAACGCGTAACGCGAACCGTCGCCTGGGACGGACCAACATACGAACTCCAGGACCCATGCCTAGCGATCCGCTCATTGTGCCGACCGTAGTGCCCGGAGGGTCCCTGCATTTCGCAACCATCGTTGGAGAGGGCACCGTGCAGGATGTACTGGATACGCTCGTTGCCGACACAGACGTGACTGCTGAGATCCTTGGCGACCTCGAGCCGTACGGGTGGGCTGTCCAGCGTATCCGGCGCGGACACAACGGACGTCAGTGGGAGGAAGATGACCTCGAAGCATTGGGAAATGGTGCGCATTGACACCTTCTCTTCACCTGTAACTTCACTAACCTTCGCATCGTGTGTTGTCGTCTGGCTCGCGCAGGAATCCTCCCGCCATCTTCGCCCGTCGCGCCGCTACTGAACGCCCCCTCTCCCACTGCACGCTCGCAAAGGCACTTCTCCGCATTCCCCCTTACATCCCATCTCCATACGCCTACCTTGCGTCTCGTCTCGCTTCACCCATTCCTGTCCTTGACGTTTTCTTTCCTGCGCGTGCCGGAAATTCATGATGGGTTCCAATGGAAGCTGTTCATTTCACGATCGTTGACCATTCGAAATGCCATGGACGCGACGATCGAGGAGCTTGGCTTAACCAAGGTCTTGCCCGTCCCCGGTGCCGGAGCGCTCGAGTATGTTATGGAGGAGGTTTGGTCGGACGATCATACAGAAAGTGAGCCCATAACCACATTTATTCGTTCGATGCAGGAAAGATGCAATAACTCATGCAACCACCTGCCCACCTAGAGTCGACCAGAATACCCTTCGAGACCGTGCTTTCAACCGTTCTAGAGAATGCGATCTCTCCCAACTCTATAGGTCCCTCGGCAAGCCGATCCTTCAGGTTCTGTGTCCCGGACGAATGGTACCGTCGTTCCAAGTCTCGTTCCGTGTCCTCCACTTCAAGTGATGTGTCACAAGACACGATCCGCCGTCTTGCTGACTTGGAGGAGGCTGAAGACGAAGACGAGGACGAGGATGAGGACGAAGACGAAGGAGATGGCACTGCAAAGGTCAAGAGTCTCGAAAGCTCCGTTGTTTCCGAAACCGCCCGTGGCGGGTTTTCGGCCCCAACGGACTGGCGCAGCTCGATCTCGCAACACCGTTTTTCGAGCATCCTGGACAGCTGGATGCGGCCACAGAGCCCAACAGGCGAGAGCAAGTCTCCTCCCGGCACCGAGAAGAGGATTGTCAGCGAGCCGAGGTTGGTTGAGCAGAGGACGGGCGATAGCGCCACTAGCACTGCCAGCAACGAACGAGTCGATGGTGTCGATTCCGCGGAGTTCGAGCAAATGCTTGTAAGTTTCTGCGCCACTATGAGATCCTCGTCTTCTCAAGTGCTCACTCGCACTAGGACGATTTGGGACTCAAAGGCGCCAAGCGCGAAGCAATGTACCGGCTCCCACCAGAACAGAGGCGTTACTTGATGCAGCAGAATCAGGTGTCAAGGGCATCGACCCTGTCCAAAACTGCCGCTTCCAAGCTCACCAAGGCCGCAGCAACGCCATCTACAGTCGGACCTGCGAGCGCCGCAGCGATCCTCCCTCGCCTGGTTCCCCAAATCACTGGCGACTCTGGCATCATGAAGCGGTTCTCCATCGCAGGTTGGGGCGCTGGTGCAGCAGCTCCTTCGCCTCCCGAGTCTCCTCGTTCCAGCCTTGATCTTGGTAGTAGACGACGCGACTCCATGATCTCCGTCAAGTCCCTAGGGGACAAGGGCCCTGAGACCCCTACCACTCTCCAGCCCCAGACTACTGGAGGGCTTTGGAGCAGCTGGTGGTCCTCATCTGGCGGAACGGTCGACAAGTCGAAGGAGACGGAGAAGACAGCCGACTGGTACGCTACTGGCATTCGCAATGGACGTACCACGGACACGAAGCTCGTCAAGCATCTTATCTCCTTACGGGTCCATCTCTCTACGGCTAACCTTGCGTGGATCGAAGACTTCGTCAAGACGGAGTCTGGGATGATTGTCCTCGGCGACCTTTTGGCACGTCTGGTCAGCAAAGGTGGCAAGCGGAAGAAGCTCACCGAGGTTGAGGACACCGTACTGCTCGAGCTCATCAAGTGTCTGCGCGCTTTGCTCAACACCGAGGTACGCTTGACTACTAATATCTTCAATGACAGTTGTTAAGTTTCTGTTCAGCCTGGATTCCGTGAAGTCCTGGCACATCCAACGCTCATCACACATTTGGCGTACTCCCTTCACGGTTCCTCTGCCAAACTTCGTACTTTGACTTCGGAAGTGCTGGCTGCTATCTGCGTCTTGTCCCTGACGGAAGGCCATAAAGCCGTCCTCTCCGCAATGTCAGACTACCGCGTCGAATTCGAAGAAGCCTTCCGCTTCCAAGAACTCATCGCATCTATGCGATTACCTGACGTCAATGACGAGGAAGTGGCTTCTGCAGAAGACGGTTACAGTAACGAGGAGGACGGCGTATGGGATGCTAGGACCGCGTCGATGGCCCTGGTTAATGCCCTCACAAATTGCCCGGATTCACTTGAAGAGCGAATATTGCTTAGAGAGGAGTTCAGCAGGCGGGGGTTAAACGAAGTCATTGTGGTATGTCTCTCCTCTTCCCTGTCGCGTTTTCCCCGTCTTAACTTCGGCGTAGACGCTCCGGTATATGAAACCGCCTGAATCCTTGGTCACCCAACTCGATGTTTACACCGAGGAGAAGTTTGAGGACGAGGAAGACATGCGTGAGCGTGCGCGAGATACTTTGTCTGATCACCGTCGGTCGCGACCGGAGTCCGATGCGGCACTGGACGACTTGCTTCATTCCGCCAAGGAACAGGCTGGCATATACCCCATGTTGCTCGAAGCATTGAAACGATATGGGGATCTCATCGATCGAGACGTCGATTCGTGAGTTTAATACACCTTGTTCCTACTCTAGTTTCTTGACGAACACCACTGTACAGACAAGTCAAGGCTGATATCCTCACCGTCACTGACAAATTTGTCGAACAAGCGTCGATTCTGGACGATTTGTGGGTACACCGCCGTGTATGCTGGATATTCGCTCACATTTGTCACAGTGATGATGGCTGGTGTGCCTTCCTCAAGCACTTCGCAGACTCTGTTCAGTCTGTCACTGGACAGATTGTGGATGTGAGGCTGGCGTCGGAGACTGACCACTCAGTGCTTCAGGATGAGATTGACGATCTGCGCGCAAAGGTTGACGAACTGACTACTGAGGTCTGTCCACAATCTCCTAATTAATGTCCTTTCGGCTGATGTGGATGGAAAACTGTAGAGGACTGACCTGCGTAGCGAGCTTGAGCAGCAATCTGCTGAGCTCAATACGCTTAAGTCCATCCCCGCTGTGCCTGCATCGGTTGGTCGTGCCGCCGGTCGCGGCAATCCTGAGGTTCGTTGTCAGTCTGCGAGCGTTGCCGTCTAGGTCTGACTTGTCTGCAGTCCACACAGGGCTTTCATGGATTGGTGCAACGTCTTGTCCAGAAGGAGAAGCAAGTGCTACAACTGCAGGGAGAATTGGACCGTCTCAAGGCGCAGAATCCTGCTGAGTCACGCGAGACTGTAAGTGATGAAGTAGGACAGAAGTGACAGAGGCGGCAGGTGTTCACAATCAACTTAGGATGACAAGGCAAGACGAGAGCGTGACAGAGTCAAGTGGCATACTCTCAACGAGGAGATTGCAAATCTCAAGTCTCAGGTATGTTTGAACGTAGGTGTTCTGCGAGCATGGGCTCTCATCTTGCTCGCTAGGTGCATGACCTTGAGACTACCATTGGCATCAAAGAGAAGGAGATCATCTACCTCAAACGCGCTCTCGAATCTGTCTACTCGCGGTTCAGGTCGCGGGAAGAGAGTAGAGAATCGGAATCTCGGGATCCCGAAGTCGACGCCGAACAAATGGCTAGCCGTGCTATTGACAGTCTCACTCGGAAGGATGAAGAAATATCTGCTCTTCGCTCCGAGATTGAGGATCTCAAGGTACAGCTCGCTGCAAAGCCGAAGTTCATCACCGAGAAGGACTATAAGTCGCAAGTTGCGCCACCCCCTCCGCCTCCGCCCCCTGCTAAACCTCTCCGCGCGGCGACAACACCCGTCAGCGGACTGCCGACTGCCAGCAATGGCCCTCATGCCCCTCCGCCACCACCACCACCACCTCCTCCTCCTCCTCCTCCGCCAGCACCGCGGCCACCGATAGTGCGGACGGATTCAATGGTGCCCTTGTCCCCCACCTCTAATGGTGTTGGTGCACCAGCCCCTCCACCTCCTCCGC
>VJXU01000918.1:0-15107 GCA_008694245.1 Ganoderma sp. BRIUMSc
CTCGAGAGCCTGATTGGGACCCGGGCGGGAGCAGTGCGGGAGCGGCGCTCCATGAGCGCTGAGCTGGCACTGCAAGCATCATTTCCGAGTCCTCTGCCCCGGTCACCATGGAAGATATCAATCGAGGTTCAGTGAATGTCCATCTCACTGAGCTGCTCTGATCACGCCATAACCGTCCACCGCTTCCCCCTTTCCTGCAGCCCACCCACGCCGCCGTTTGCCAGCAAGTTGAACCGGAGTTACATGATGTGGTAGCAACTCCACGGCGGGGCCTCGTTCTTCCTTTATCTCACCTGTGAGTCATAGATAGCTCATTCCTACCAGATGCTCCGACGTTCTGCTATATGATGGATTCATGCGATCCGTGCGTAGTTGATGTGCACTACGAGTCTACGCCGCACGGTGGCAATTCGCGAAGACTGACTCCACTTCTCGCAATTTAGCGAGAAAACATGGCCTACCTAAAGGAGCATTCTCAAGAGAATGAACAAGTGTTCTTTCGTGGAAACGACCGGGCTGTGCCAGTTGGCGGAGACGAAGCCTGCGCTCCGCACGTTTTTGTGCCAGTTATCAGGGAACGAAGGGCCTGTGCATTTGCTTCGCTTTATTGTGAGCTTAATGAGTGGTCGCTCCACCGTTGCGTATATGGTGCAAATGTAATGAGGACGGCGTTCTTAACCTAAGTAATAGCCAGCAACTTCTGAATACTTGACGAAGGTTTCGGAACATGAGATACTTACGAATATATAGAAAAGGATACCTTTCAACACGACAATCAATCAGGGCGTCCTTAAGCACCCGATTTATATCTCAGGTACGGCTCAGGCTTAGGTGCCCAACGTCTGCGGAGTTTGTACCCTCGATGGGGCCGTAACACCGCCCATTGCTTCATCTGTTCAGGTGCCGCCAGAAGCCAGGCTCCGCCGAGGCTGCGTGATCCACGCGCCGTTCTGTCAACAAGCGAACGCAGTGGCCGCTTATTCCCTTCGATCCACATACACCACTTTTGGCTGTACACAGGATTTCGCTCTGACAAGTTAAGGACACCATCCCACCACGATATCAGTCCTCATTCCTCCCCTCCATACACAGACCTCATCCCGCGCCATATCTCATCCACAAGCAAACTCTACATGTCTAGCGCAAATTCTCTGGGACCGAAGTATGGCGAGAAGGGGGCGCTGATGAAGAACTATCGGCAAATACACCAACCCCCTGTTAAACTTCAGAGAGCGATAGGCAACGACAGAATGGTGAGCATGCATGCATTCAGTGGTTCTCGCTCTCAACATCAACGGATCCACCCCCCAGTGCATGGAGATGTGCCCTTCGTCAGGGCTGCATCTGGATAAGCTAGGAGAACGAGCCGACCCTCTCCCGCCTAAACGGAAGAGGAGGTACGAGCAGCAGAAGGCGAGAACCAAAGCAGTCAAAGCAGGGGCCATTCAATCTAGGAAAGGTCGGGTGGAAGGCCGGAGGAAGACTGTGAGGAAGAGGAAGGTAAGTTCCGCTCTTGTCGGTCCTGGAATTCCATCCACAAATCTGAACATCATGATAGCTCTCGCTGGCTCAAAACACGACGCCGCCCCCTGAACAACCACCTCCGGTATCGACCATCTTCCGATCCGCTCCTCTACCACCGGCACCGCAACTGGCAACCTTGGAGAGTGGAACACCGATCGACGCTTTGACTGTGCCGTCACCAATTCCTCCTGGCCGGCAGTATACATCCTCACACTCGATGCCGCCGGTGACACTGCGCTCATGCCAGCCTGCGAGTACGGCCTTCACAGCTCCAGAGCTGGTCTACCAACAGTCACAGACTGCAAATGACGTCTTCAACGCCACATACCTCGAGGTTTACCCCGAGTCCCCACCCGGACACTCCTCCGATCTCGCACTGGGACATGGCCCATCGCCAATCAGCACGCCATCACTGCAGTCGGACGGTGGAACTCCCTCAACAGTTGAGTCGCCGCGATCGCCACGATCCTTGGGTACATGGGCAGATGGCCCAACACCTACGCCACAGTCCCCTTCCTTGCCGGAGCAGCACAATCGCATGTCGTTGGCGGCGAAGGAAGATACAGACAGCGAAGACATCTTCAACGCTGTTTACCAAAGTTATTTCATCCCTCGTTCATCATGGAGGCGTCCACCCTCCACCCTGGCAGTAGAACAGGGACACAGTGACACTCAATCACTGTCCATCGTCCCTGAGACTCGCTCGTACTATTCCTACCCATCGCAGCCAGCGACCATGAGCCCTTCCGACTTCCGCGCGCGTGAGTATTTTACAACGACAACCGCCGTTCGAAGCTCGACACATCAGGACCACCGCTCCCTGTCGCAGGATCCGTATGTGCCGACCACCACTGCTTCTGGAGTGGTATGTGGCCACCAGCATCATGGGCCTGCACGGAAGGGCGCTGCGTGCGCAATCAGTATTCTGCCTGGGGTGCATCGTCCTGAACGTGCGATCTTCCACCACCAGCACGCTTCATGCCCTTATCCCAGTCACTCCGATCGGGTCGCGGTGGGTCATGCCCATGTCAACCGCTCTCCAACAACTGCAGAACGCTCTGCGATCGCCCGATCCGCAGGCTATGGGACCATACTGTCCATCAGCGCGCATCGAGCTCAAGTCTGGCGGCATGACGGATCCACCAGCATCTCGTCCTCCGACTCGTCGCATGGGCACTCGGGGCACCCCAACTCCGTTCCGCTCGCGTGCACGATTCCTGCGCACCTCGTCAACTCGGTCAACCAACATCAGTTCAGCGAGCCGGCCATGATGAGCACGCAACGCTCGCAGCCAACACATGCATCTAAGAGCGCATACAGTGATCTTGCGGACGCCCTCGTCAATCCCCACTCCATAGTTCCGCTCGTTGAACAAGCCGGCGTTGGCGCTGCGACCCTTGACGCGCCTCTATACACCCCGCATATCGCAGGTTTTGAGACTGCAAGCCCGGCGGCGACTGCACCTGAGCTCCTCGCGCACTGGCACAACGATCTCCCCGTCGCGTCCACCTCGATCCTCACAAACCCCTTGATGGAACCAAGGATCGACGCCGTGATTGCGCCAGGGAAACCTCGCGCGCACGCATTCGATAACATCGGTATGGCTCGCACCTCCGAAGGTGGCTTCGAGGAGTGCGAGCCGTTCTGGACCAATATCATGCCGCCTCTCCGCGGCACGGACTTCGCAATTGGACAAGGCTACGGTGAGACGTACCTCGGAACATCGTTCACGGGCTCCCAAATCCGCCGCCACCACCACCACCACCGGTTTCTAGCCACTTCGCCGTGGCAAGAAACTCATCGGCAATATCCCACCCATATCCACCCTCAACAGGCCCAAGTTTCAGGCTTCCCCTCGGCACCCATGCAAGAGTCGAGCGAATGATGGACCTTGAACCTTGCATAGAGACTAAAAGCGTTTCAATGAAGAAAGGAATATGTTCGTAATGTACTCACTTTCTATTTTTCTCCCAGTCTCCTGTTGAATGTACAGCTGCCCGCCACTACGGACCCAACGCCAGTGCTTGAGCTACGATGATATACCACGCATGTATGGATGGCTATGGGCGGCACAATTCAACATTCGGAATTATCCCACCCATAGCAAACCATACGAAATGTGTGATTGAGATGTGCGTGGGCGCCGCGTGAGGTCGTCAGCAAGGAAGCAGGGCTTGGTCATGGCTGGCCGCTGAACTCGTCTGCAGTAGAGCATACAGTCGCAAGCATAAGCATATAGTGGATGTGAGAGTCCAGGCTCCAGGTTAACAGGTAGAATGCGGCAACAGTGAGTTGACATCGATGAGCTGGTGGGGCTGTGCGATCGATTTTTGTGGCCCATGTTCTGGGCGTCTCACTTACTCCTTTCGGACTCCGTCGACTCGAGCAGCAGCGGTACGCGGTGGGCTCGCGTAGAATGGTAATTTCGTTGGCAGCGACTACTGTCGCACGTCAAGATTAAGCTTTTCAATTAAGCACGAGCACACGAGCGAGCATAGAGGAACAAGACAGATAAATAGCGCCAGCAATTGAGTTCAACATATGGCTTTCTACCATTTCTGACTCCTGAGGCTTATAGGAGTAGTGCGAACGGATGATGATCACAAAACAATCACTTCACGGAGACTATATAAGAGGCCTTGCGAGTGCGAAGGCGAACACCACCTACAATCCTATATACTCCGAGACGGCGGCAGCGACGGCGTCGGGTGGCACGCGTCGCCGCTCTGCACCCAGAACCGGAGCGTGCCGTAGATCTCGGGCACACCGATGGTGAGGTCGATCCCGCGCCCGCAGTGCAGGTCGTCCTTGTAGGTGCCGGCTTTGACGGAGGCAAGGAGCGGGTATTTGACGTTCACGATGAGCTGGGAGAGGCGCGTGGCGCATTCGCGGATGTCGATCTGGCCGGCGAACTGAACGCAAATGGTCAGGAGAGGACTTCTGATAACGATTCAGCGCTCTAGCGTACCTCAACGGCGAGGGGGCCGAGGGGGATGCCGATATTGGTGTTGATGTGCTCGCTCTTGCTCCCGAGGATCGGTACTCGGCAACTGCGAAGACTTGGTACTTGTGTGCGCTGCAGTCACTGTTGCTCGCGATCGTGTGGTGGATCATGAGCCACTCGCAAACGTCTGTATTCCGTAGAATTAGCGTCATGTCCGGAGGAGCCAGAAGGCAGAGGCATACCGATCATCGTGGGGCACACCACTGCAGGAGGAAGTGCGACCTTTCGCCAGTAGAGCTTCACCAAGGCGTCAGCAGAGGTAGCGTACTGAAGAGGCTAGAGCTCGGAGGAGCAGGAAGTGGACATGGTGGGCTTGAGGATGCAAGACATGGCCGGCGATGTAAGGTGAAGAGTGAAGAGTGCGGTAGAAGCTGTGGCGAGCTGGAAGGTCGCTAGAGAAGACTACGGTGGAGTCTGCAGCGCTTGAATTGCACCTCTGCCAACTTTATGCCGAGATATTGCGTCCTCCGCAGGAATAATAGCTTCGATTCCGATTTTGATGTGACAAGGAGGGCTCGCGTACACGTAAACTGCTATGAGCAAGGAAGATTGCCAAACTCAATCTTTCCTACTCATAGCAGGTCACGCAATTACGACTGCCATGCGAGCATGTCCTCAGCGGTCCGAGTCGCGTCTTTGTCCAATGCATTGTGTAAAACGGAGCTGCTGCAGGAATTAAGTTAGGCTCTTCATTTGACTGTAGTGCATACCCACACCAGGTCGTCCGGGATGGGCAGAAGGGTGATGAACCGTGAAGGGAAGGGCTGCGAAGAAATTTGCAGTGTTGGAAACCGTCTTCGGAGTGTTTCGTGTTCCACTGAGCCATAGATTTGGAGACCTCAGATATTCACAGGGATGACAGACGGAGAGATACTGCAGCGCAAAAGAGTCGACACCAGCGAGAACCGATGGCGGTGAGAGCGACGAGGGTGCGGCGAGAACCCATCGATCTCTCAAGCGGACTCCGAAACTGGTGGCCACGTTTCGCAGTGGGCGTCTCCGTTACCCGTTATAGCAGCCTCGAGAGCCTGATTGCGACGCCGGTGGCGGCGCTCCATGAGCCTCGCGGCCGGCCAGAGCACTGCTCCCTCAGTCCCCATGGACGATGTCAGTCGTCTGGGCTTCGTACATGAACCTGTCCACCTCACTTGAGCTACTCTCACACTCCACAACTGTCCGCCACTTCAACCTCTCTTTTCGCCACCCACGGCGCCATTCGGCGGGAAACTGGCCCTCCGAGTCCGTGTCCCCGAGTTATACCATCTCAAACTTGACCCCGCTGGCCTCGCTACTCCTTCATCCAGCATGTGAGTCATAACTTACGGTGGCGTAGACTGACTCGACTCCTTGCAGACTGCGGAATTAGGCGAGAAAACAAGGCATACCAAAACGAGGTTACCTACAGATTCACAGATTCACATGCCGAAGTCATTCCCAAGAGAATGGACGCGTGTTCTTTTGTGGAAACAGCAGGGCTGTGCCACTCGACGGAGACAAAGCCTGCGCTCCTTGAGTTATCAGGGAATGAAGGAGATATGCTGTACCTTTTTGTGGGCTCACTGAGTCAGCGACTTACGAATGCAGACTCCTTGATGAAGGATTTCCGAGTGCGTGATACTTAAGGTTGAGAAGGATTCCCTTTCAACACGTACGAGGATCAGATATCTCAGGTATGGCTCAGGCTGAGGTGCCCATCATCTGCGGAGTTTATATCCTCGAAGGGGCCGTAACACCGCCCATTGCTCCATCCGCTCAGGTGCCGCCAGAAGCCAGGCTCCGCCGAGGCTGCGTGATCCACGCGCCGTTCTGTCAACAAGCGAGCCAAGGGGCCGCTGTTTCCTCTCGATCCACATACACCGCTTTTAGTCTTACACAGGATTTCGCTCAGAACCAGTTTAAGCCCCATCCCAATGCTATACCAGCCCTCACTGGGCCTCCCCTCCATACACAGACCTCATCCCGCGCCATATCTCACCCCAAAGCAGCTCTACATGGCTCGCTCGAATCCTTTGGGACCGAAGTATGGCGAGAAGGGGGCGCAGATGAAGAACTATCGGCAAAGGCACCAACCCCCGGTTCAACTCCAAAGAGCGATTGGAAACGACAGACGGGTGAGTGAGCATGCATGCTTTTGTCTCTCGCTTTTCACAACAATCGAGCCGCTTCCCAGTGTATGGAGATGTGCCCCTCGCCAGGGCTGAATGTGAATAGGCTCGGAGACCGAGCCGATCCTCTCCCGCCTAAACGGAAGAAGAGATACGAGCAGCACAAGGCGAGGATCCAAGCAGTCAAAGCAGCGGCCATTCAATCAAGGAAACGTCAGGTGGAAGGCGGGAGGAAGACGGCGGCGAAGAAGGTACATTTCATTATTGTCAGTCCTGTCATCAGATCTACAAATCTGAGTGTCGCGATAGCCCCCACCAGTCGAAAACACGACGCCGCCTCCAGAGCAACCTCCGCAGCTCCGCAAGACCTTCCGGATACCCCATCCTCCACCACTTCCGCAGCTCTCAGCCGCACGGAGCATGGCATCTGAGGACCACCGTACCTCCTCTCCCTTGCTTCCCGGACATGCTCTCGCCCCATCGACGTCAGTATGGTGGGTGGGACAGCCCCAATCTATATGTCCAGCACCTGCAGTCGACCCGATCAACCCGCCACTGCCAGCCCCCGACTCAGCGTGTTACTACTTCGAATTCTCTGCCGCACCCCAAATGGGACACGCCACACTGAGCCACGTCCCGTCTCCAGCTAACACGCCGTCACTAGAATCAGACAGCGGGACACCCTCCACAATCCAATCGCCGCCATCGCTGGGGACATCATGTCCGAGGGGCATGATACCGACCACCACGCCACTGTCCTCTTACGCAGCAGCGGGGCTCGATGGTACAGTATTCACTGAAAAGGAAGGTGCGGACAGCGAGGACATTTCTAACACTGTTCGTGTGAGTTCTTTCATTCCTGTTTCATCGGGGAGCCGTCTATCAGCCGCGCGCGAGCAGGAATACGCGAACGCCCCGTCCATCGTCCTCGAGACTGCTTCCCTGCCCTCCAATACCGTTGAACAGAATTCTGAGTTCCTCTCCCATCTGCCACCATTGCGGCCTGCATTTACGGACCCTCTCGATGTCAGAACACCCGGTCTGACAACAATGGAGACCGCCATCTCAGGCTGGACTTCTACGCACCCGGGACAGCATTTTGGGCATCGAAATGTACTGAGCACTTCTTCTCCTGGTGTACTGAGGGCTCATGGGCGGCGCACGCCTGCAAGTGGGAGTGCATCCCGCGCCGCTGGTGCTCCCGGAGAGCGTCGTCCTGGACATGCGACCCATGACCGCAACGCCACACGCCCATATCCCAGCCACTCTGATCGACTTGCCGTGGGCCATGGCCATCGCAACCATTGTCTAGGGACTACAGAGAGATCGGGGACCATCCAATCCGCTGCTTACTGGACCACACCGCCCATCGAAACCGTCATGCAACGTGAAGCTCAATTCCAGCAGCCTGACGGACACACCATGGGGACCCTTGCTCTGCACGACAACCCATGCCACATCTCGGGGTGGTCCTCGCCATCGCAAACGCCATTCGTCCACACCAGCGCCACTGGGAGTCTGCCCGCGCCCATGGCCCCCGCGTCGCTCGTCAACTCGATCAACCATGATCGGTTCAGCGTGCCTATCACGACGAGCACGCAACACTCTGAGCCGGCGCGCACGTCGATGAGCGCATACAGTGAGCTCGCACAAACCCTCATCGATAACCGCCCCATAATTCTGCCAGCCACGCAGGCCAGCGTTGGCGCTGCGCCTCTCGATGCACCTCTATACACTGCACAAATCGGCGGTGGCAAGATCGCCAGCCCGACGACGAACGCACCTGGGCACTTCGCGCGCTGGCACGACGGTCTCCCCGTCGGGTCTCATTCGATCCTCACAAACTCCTTGATGGAGCTAAGGACCGACGGCTTGGCTGTGCCAGGCACACCTCGCGCGCATGCACCCAACAACATCAGTATGGCTCGCACCTTCGAAGGTGGCTTCGAGGAGTGCGAGCCGTTCTGGGCCAATACCATGTCGCCTCTCCTTGGCACGGACTTCGCAATTGGACAAGGCTACGACAAGACATACCTCGATGCGTCGTTCACGGGCTCCCAAAGTGACCTCCTCCAGCAGCTTCTGGCCACTCAGGAAGCCCATGCCAACTTCTACTACCCATATCCACCCTCTACAGACCCAAGTTCAACCTCCAGCTTCGCCTAAGCACCCATAGCAAGGGACGACTGATTGATGGAGCTTGAGCCTGGAATAGAGGATGACACTGACCTGTAACAATAACAGAAAGAAATGTGCTTACGATGTACTGACTTTCTTCCGCATGATTCTGAATCTCCTCCCTTCAAGTCGCCTATCGAATGCGTAGTTGCCTGATACAGGCCCAATGCCAATGTTTGAGCTACGGTAAGATACCACGCATGTATGGATGGCTATAGGCGATATAATTTGACATGACAACTTATACTACCCATAGCAAACCATACAAAATGTGATTGAGCTGTGCGTGCGCGCGTGAGGTCGTCAGGAGGGCTTGGTGGTAGCTGGCCGCTGAACTCGTCGACAAGGTAGAGCGTATACTCACAAGCACAAGCATATAGTGAATGAGAGAGTCCAGATTGAGCCGTAGAATGCGGTAACACAAGTGAGTTGACGTCGATGAGCTGGTGGGGCAGTAGGGCACTGGTGACTGGCAGTGCGATCGATTTTCGTGCCCGCTGCGGCGCTGCCCACGTTTCGGGCGTCTCATCATTTACCTTTCGGGACTCCGTCCATTCCGCGCGGCTGCGTCTTGGCTCTTGGCCTCGTCCTCAGTAGGTTCACGTAGAGAACCAGTAATTCATTGTTTCGTGCACACCTCGAATGATGAGGAGATTTGACTGGTTTCATTGGGGAATCACCAATATCGCACGGCACATCGAGATGGAGTTTTTAATGAGCACCAGCAGGCGAGGACCTTGCAGGGAGGAATACGACGAATGCATGGTACCCAGAACCAATAACTTAACTTCGAATCTGTTGGGTGTGGGAGCTGCTCATAACTTCTGGACCACATCCCGATAGGGGAAAAAACCGCAACATAATCAATTCACGGAGGAGGAGAGACTACGAGTGCGAAGCAGAACCTACTCGGAGGCGGCGGCGACAACAGAGACAGTTGGCGCAGCGATGTTCGTGTTGTTGTCAGCCTCATTATGGATGCTGATCGAGGGCGACGCGATGGCAGCGACGGCCTCAGGGCTGCTCGCAGCCTCGATCAGGTTGTCGGGCGAGGGGAACTAGCGGCTGAGCGCTGAGCAATCAACATGTCAGCTGTAACTCGGAAAGAAGAAACGTAGGAGCTCACGGGATGGGGAGCATAGTGAACTTGCCTTTGTATTCGATGTCGAAGATGTGCAGGTCGAACTTGACCCACAGCCAGGCGGTCAGGTGCCGCCCTGCACCCAGAACAGGAGCGTGCCATAGATCTCGGGCACGCCAATGGCAAAGTCAATGCCACGCCCGCAGTGCAGGTCGCCCTTGTATGTGCCGGCTTTGACGGAGGCGAGGAGCGGGTACTTGACGTTCATCGTGAACTGGGACTCGGAGAGGCGCGACGCACACTGGCAGATGTCGATCTGGCCGGCGAACTGCAAGCAGACGCTCAGGGGAGGATTTCTAGGGACAATGAGGCCGAGCGTACCTCGATGGTGAGGGGGCCGAGGGGATGCCGATGTTGGTGTTGATGTAGTCGCTCTTGCTGCCGAAGATCAAGATCAGGTACTCTGCGATGGCGAAGACGTGGTACTTGTGCGTGCCGCAGTCGCTGTTGCGTGTGGTGGATCGTGAGCCACTCGCGAACGTCTGTATTCCGTGGAATTAGCACCATGTCTGGAGGAACCAAAAGGAAGAGACATACCGATCATCGTGGGGCATGCTCCTACAGAAGGAAGGGCGGCCATTCATCGGTAGAGATTCGCCAAGGCGTCAGTAGAGCTAACGTACCGAAGGGCTCAGAGGAGCAGGAAGTGGGCATGGTGAGCTCAAGGATGCAAGACATAGCTGGCGATGTAAGGTGAAGAGTGAAAAGTGCGGTAAACGCTGCGACGAGCTCGAAGGCTTCTAGAGGAGATTATGGTGGAGTCTGCAGGCCTTGAATCACCTTTTAATCTATAGTCCTACTCGAGCCGTATGGATGTTCTCCTGGGTAATACAGGCTCCATTCCATGTATCCTCTAGACAGTTATTTCCATGTACGCATATTTGTTCCCTTGTCCTAAATTTGCGTACGGCAATACACGAGCCTCGCCTTCTCCCTCCGATTGTCCTCCGCAGGGATAATAGCTTCGATTCCGCTTTTGATGCGACAAGGAGGGCTCACATACAAGCAAACTGCTATGAGCAAGGAAGGTTGAAAAACTCAATCTTTCCTACTCATAGCAGACCACTCAATTAGGTGAGCATGTCGGGCGGCCTGGGGGAACATTTGAGTTACCAAGCGGTCCCAGTCGGCGTACGGTCTTGGGTTCTTCATGTGCCTGTATTACCTACATCAGGCCATCCAGGATGGACAGAAGGGTGATGAATCGTGAGCGGAAGAGACTGAAGCGCAGGAGACACCAGTGAGAACCGATGACGGTGACAGCAATGAGAGCGACGAGGGCTCGCAGCGGACTCCGAAACTGGTGGCCCGGTTTGGCTGTGGGCGTCTCTGTTACCCGTTATAGCAGCCTCGAGAGCCTGATTGGGACGCGGGCGGCAGCGGCGCTCCGAGCGGTCAGAGCACTGCGAGCACCATTTCCTCCGCCAGTCCCGATGGACAGTGTCAGTCCTCGGGGCTCCGTACATGCCTCCATCTACGTCACTTGAGCCACTTTTATCACGCCGCAACCGTCCACCACTTCAACCTCTGTTTGCGCCCACCCATGGCGTCATTCGGGAAACTGGCTGCTGGCACTATCGTTTCCCTGAGTGCCTCAAACTTGACCCCACTGGCCTCGCTACTCCTTCATCCCGCCTGTGAGTCATAAACCGTTTACGCTCTTCCAGACGCTCCATGAGCCTACTACATGATTGATCCGTGTGGCCCCTGCGTTGCGCATGCCACCATGAACTACGACGCACGGTCACGGCCGTGGCGTAGACTGACTCAACTTCTCGCGAACTGCGGAATTAGGCGAGAAAACAAGGCATACCTAAACGAGGTTACCGACAGATTCCCATGCCGAAGTCATTCTCGAGACATTCAGAAGGGTCGTGTGTTCTTTCGTGGAAACGGCTGGGCTGTGCCACTCGGCGGAGACGAAGCCTGCGCCCCTTGGGTTATCAGGGAATGAAGGAGATATGCTGTACCTTTTTGTGGGCTTACTGAGTCAGCGACTTACGAATGCAGACTCCTTGATGAAGGATTTCCGAGTGTGTGATACTTAATATTGAGAAGGATTCCCTTTCAACACGTACGAGGATCAGATATCTCAGGTATGGCTCAGGCTGAGGTGCCCATCATCTGCGGAGTTTATATCCTCGATGGAGCCGCAACACCGCCCATTGCTTCATCTGCCCAGGTGCCGCCAGAAGCCAGGCTCCGCTGAGGCTGCGTGATCCACGCGCCGTTCTGTCAACAAGCGAACCAAGGGGCCGCTTCTTCCTCTCGATCCACATACACCGCTTTTGGTCGTACACAGGATGTCGCTCCGACAAGTTTAAGTCGTACCCGACCGTGATATCAGTCCTCATTCCTCCCCTCCATACACAGACCTCATCCCGCGCCACATCTCGCCCACGATCCACTCTACATGGCTATCTCAAATCCTTTGGGACCAAAGTATGGCGAGAAGGGGGCGCAGATAAAGAACTATCGACAAATACACCAGCCCCCGGTTAAACTTCAGAGAGCGATGGGAAACGACAGAATGGTGAGCATGCATGCATTCATCATCTCTCGCTCTCAACATCAACGCCGGATCCACCCCCCAGTGCATGGAGATGTGCCCTTCGTCAGGGCTGCATCTGGATAAGCTAGGAGAACGAGCTGACCCTCTCCCGCCTAAACGAAAGAGGCGGTACGAGCAGCAGAAGGCGAGAACCAAAGCAGTCAAAGCAGGGGCCATTCAATCTAGAAAACGTCAGGTAGAAGGCCGGAGGAAGACGGTAAGGAAGAGGAAGGTAAGCTTCACTCTTGTCGGTCCTGGGATTCCATCCACAAATCTGAACATCATGATAGCTCTTGCTCGTTCAAAACACGACGCTGCCCCCTAGACAACCACCTCCGGTACTGATCACCTTCCGATCCGCTCCACTACCACCGACACCGCAGCTGGCAACCTCGGAGAACGGGACACCGATCGATGCTTTGACTGTGCGCTCGCTAATTCCTCCTGGACGGCGGTATACATCCTCACACTCGATGCCGCCGGTGACACTGCGCTCATGCCATTCTGCGGGTGCGGCCTCCACAGCTCCCGAGCTAGTCTACCAACCGACACAGACTGTGAATGACGTCTTCAACGCTAGACACCCCGAGTTTTACGCCAGATTCCCATCCGGACACTCCTCCGGTCTCGCACTGGGACATGGCCTGTCACCGACCAGCACGCCATCACTGCAGTCGGACGGTGGAACTCCCTCAACAGTTGAGTCGCCGCGATCGCCACGATCCTTGGGTACATGGGCAGATGGCCCAACACCTACGCCACAGTCCCCTTCCTTGCCGGAGCAGCACAATCGCATGCCGTTGGCGGCGAAGGAAGATACAGACAGCGAAGACATCTTCAACGCTGTGTATCAGAGTTATTTCATCCCTCGTCCGTCATGGAGTCATCCATCCCCCACCCTGGCAGTCGAACAGAGACACAGTGGCACCCAATCACTGTCCATCATCCCTGAGACTCGCTCGTACTACTCCTTCCCATCGCAGCCACTGGCAACGACCATAAGCCCTCCCGACTTCCGCGTGCCCGAATCTTGGCCCACGGCGACCGCCGTCCGGAGCTCGACACACCAGGGCCACCACTCCTTGTCGCAATATCTAGATGTACCGGCCACCACCACGTCCGGAGTGGTAAGCGATCACCAGCACCGCGGGCCTGCAGGGAAGGGCGCCGTGCGCGCAACCGGTACTCAGCCTGGGGTGCATCGTTATGAACGTGCAGTCTTCGACCGCCAGCATGCTCCACGCCCTTCACCCAGGTACTCCGACCAGGTCGCCGCGGTTCACGTCCAACCCAACCGCTCTCTAGCAACTGCAGAGAGCTCTGCGATCGCCCGATCCGCGGGTTATGGGACCATACTGCCCATCTGCGGCACCGTGGCGCATCAAGCTCAAGCATTGCAACATGACGGATCCACCAGGATCTCGTCTTCCGACTCGTCGCATGGACACTGGGGGCAACCCAACTCCGTTCCGCTCAACCAGCATCAGTTCAGCGCGCCGGCCATGATGAGCACGCAACGCTCGCAGCCAACACGTGCATTTCAGAGCACATACAGTGATCTCGCGGACGCCCACGTCGATCCCCACTCCATAGTTCCGCTGGTGGGGCAAGGCGGCGTTGGTGAGGGGATCGACTACGCCTCTTTATACATCCCCCAACTCGGAAGTGACGGGATTGCAGGATCAGCGACGAGCGCACCTGGATCCCTCGTACACTGGCAAGTCGGTCTCTCCATCGCACCCCAGTCGGTCCTCGACCACCCTTCAATAGGATCAGGTATCGACGTCTTGAATACTCTGAGCACCCCTCGCGCACATGCAACTGACGACGACGGCATAACCCGCATCCTCAATGGACAGTTGGAGGAGCGCGAGCTATCCTGGCCCAATATCGTGGCGCCTCTTCTTTGCACGGACTTCGCAAATGAACAGGGCTCCGACGAGACGTACCTCGAACCATCGTCCGCAGGCTCCCATGGCGACCTCCGCCAGCAATTCCTGACCACCTCGATGTGGTAGGAACCTTCTTCATCATGCTACCCATATCACACCGCCTCCAAGGCCAAACTCCGGCTGACTTTGTCTATGCATGGATCGAGTCAATAGGAGACCTTGGGCCCGGTGGAGAGACTCAAAACACTCACCTTCCACTTTACTCCGCCTGTGTTTCCTGCTTTTGTCTGCTAATACGACGCTGTCTGTTCCTGACGCAATGAATCAGTTTGAGCTACAAGGGAGGTACCACGCCTGGATGAATTGCTATGGGCAATACGATTCAGGATTCTGAATCATGCTACCCATAACAAACCATTCCAAATGTGGCCGAGTCGTCCGCGTGTCCACGAGGCTGCCAGGAAACAACGGCTTGATGGATGAAGTTCAGGCAAGCACAAAGTGGCAAGAAAGTTCCAAGATGCGAGTCAGTCTGAGTCTGAGTGAGCATGTTGAAGCCAGCGACAAGACGGGAACCATCGATAAGCAGAGATGGCCAGAGTGCTAGCCGAACCTTAATCGATTTTCATGTCCTTCATTGGGTCACTGGGCGTCTCGATTACTTGTTTTGACTAACTCCAGCGCCCCGGGCCTCAGAGTCATAAGTACCGGT
>VJXU01000928.1:0-36658 GCA_008694245.1 Ganoderma sp. BRIUMSc
GCCCAAACGTCGTGAGTCGCCTCACGTGGCACCCGCGTATACCCTAACATCATGCCCGTTCTAATCCTGCGCGGCGAAAGGACGTTCATTCTCGCGGGCATGGATACGACGTCGAATGCGCTCTCGCGCATCCTGCACCTCCTCGCGCAGAACCCGTCTGTGCAAGAGAAACTGCGGGCCGAGATCGTTGAAGCACACGGAGGCGCGGGGAGCGACGCCAACGCCGCGATCCCGTACGACGACCTCAACAAGCTCCCGTACCTCGACGCCGTCTGTCGTGAGACGCTCCGGATCCACGCGCCCGTGGTCCTTGCCGGCCGCCTGTACGTCCTCTCCTCTTTGCCGGATCCCTGGCCTGTTCTCCATGTCCATACTGACTGCTGTACAGGGCCGCGAAGGACATGGTCCTGCCCCTTGCGACCCCAGTGCGCGGGAACGACGGCAGGGTGATGCACGAGGTCGTCGTGCCCAAGGGCGCGGGTGTGCTCCTGCACTACCAGGGCAGTAACAGCGCTCCAGAGCTCTGGGGCGACGACGCACACGAGTGGAAGCCGGAGCGATGGCTCGCGCCGTTACCCCAGGCCCTTGATGATGCGCGCATCCCCGGGGTCTACTCGAATCTGTGAGTGCACACAACCAGTGCAGGGCCTCTCCTTCTGGAGTCGGACAGCGCGGACTGACCGAGATCGTTCCTGCAGGATGACTTTCTCTGGCGGAGCAAGGTCGTGCATGTAAGTTGCCCTGTTCATGTCACGACGTCTCGGTCGTGTGAGATGAGAACTGACGTCGCGCTATTTTCTAGCGGATTCAAGTTCTCGCAGCTCGAGATGAGTACGTCGTCCCGTTTTCCAACCATTCCTAAACGAGGGCGGTGCGATCCTTACACGACCTTCCCCTCGTTGCAGAGATCGTCCTTGCCACTCTGTTGCCGACCTTCGCGTTCGAACTGTCCGACAAAGAGATTACGTGGAACTCGGCCGGCGTGATGTACCCCACGATGGGCGAGGAAAGCAGCAAATCTGAGATGTTGCTGAAGGTCAAGGCCCTGTAGGGCTCATTCCGTATCGCTCTCGCGGAGCAGTAGAAACGTCCGACTCAACAGAAAGCAGGGTAGTCCATCTTAGACACTAACGTATTCAGCATGCTATCTAATGCCGATGCACCAGCCTTGTTGCTGTTGGCACAAAAGGCAGAGCAACCAAGACCGTGTGTGTACGGCGTCGGATCAACACGAATGTACGACTCGGAGCGTTCACGTATGCTCAATGGAAAATAGTGGACATTGCCCCTCCGGGCGGACCTGGCCACTGTTGTGGGTTGAGTAGTGCACGTAACTAACGGCGAATATCAACTAGGAGAGATGAGGGCCGGAGTGATAGGCTGAAGTCACCAGTCCGGTCGCAAAGCTCCGGCACCTTGTTTGCCGCGATGGTCAGAACGATGATGCGACGTCTGTCGCAGGAGGGACGAGCAGACTGGATATGTATACATAAGAGCATAGATGTCTACATTCTAGGGGCGGAAACTACCACGACAGGGGAGGGACTGCTCGAAGCT
This sequence comes from Ganoderma sp. BRIUMSc, assembly GCA_008694245.1. NCBI lineage: Eukaryota > Fungi > Basidiomycota > Agaricomycetes > Polyporales > Polyporaceae > Ganoderma > Ganoderma sp. BRIUMSc. The sequence continues at coordinate 1,558 of VJXU01000928.1, forward strand.
CGGTAGGCGGGAAGACCAACATCAAAGAGCGAGAAGCAAAGACAGGGAGATATGGACCGGCCGGTGGGCTAAGCGTCACAGGGACAAGCGACGCTGTCATCAACGGGCAAGGCGGGGACATGGAGAGAGGTTGAAGGATCGCCTCTAAGCAAAAGACGTCGGATGCCGAATGGCTGAGGTGCGGACGCAGGCTTGCTCCGCACGTAGTACGCTCCCGTCTTGAGCCCCGAACGCCAGGCATGCAGTTGGATCTCCATCTGTTCAGCCAAGAACCATGAACACCGTAGACGAATAAGACGAACACGAAGCTTACTAGAAGTTCGGACGTGGGGGAAGCAATGAAGAGGGTGAGTGACTGGCTTTGATCGATAAATGGCCCTCGATCAGCGGCATAGTTGACGAGCTCGATCGGGTCAATCTCGAACGCAGTCTTAAACACCGCCTTCACGACATCGGGGATACCTGGGATGCCTTGCACCGAACCTGCGAGACCTGTCACAACGACGGAAGAAGTAGACAAGCCTGGAACGCACCCTGCGCCGCAAGGAGCTGCTCGCGGAGTTCCTCCGTCCACAAACCCCGCTTCCTGAGCGCCGTGACAAGAGGCCGCGATACCTCGTTGAAATTTCCGCTGAGTACACGGAACTGAACAATATTGCTGCATCAAATACGGATGCGAGTCAGAATAAGACGACGGTTCGTAAATCCACACGAGTACCTGACGCAAGGGTCCACACCCTCCGAGTTTCCGAAAAGTTGGGCCGTAGAAGCCGTAGGCATCTGGGCCGTGAGTACCGAGTTCCGAAGCCCCGTGCGCTCGATCCTGGCGCGAAGGGAGTCGAAATCGTAACGATCCGAGGTCTCGGAGTCCCACATGTCCACCTGTAAGGCACCGCGTTGGGCAGGAGAGCCCACCCATGCGCCGAAAGGTCCGCGGGCCTCTGCGAGTTCACAACTACTCTCCAAGGTCGCATGGTAAATGGTCTCGAATATCTGACGATTCAGAGCCCTCCCTTCGTGGGACGCGAAGGGGAGTTCCAAATAACCAAGGACGTCCGCGAAACCTTGCACCCCAACACCCACAGAGCGAGTGCGGAGAGCGGAGGCGGCAGCGCCCGGTGTTGGGTAATCCGCCAGGTCGATAACACGGTCAAGGGCGCGGACGGCCAACTTCGCAACGCGATGGAGCTCCGCAAAGTCGAAGGTACCGTCGGGCCGCAGGTAGCTCGGAAGGCAAAGCGACGCCAAAGTGCAGACCGCCGTTTCCAGGGGAGAAGAATACTGAACGATCTCCGTGCACAGATTTGAGGACTTGATGAGACCCAGATTCATTTGATTGTTTTTACCTGACAGGGCGATGAGACGAGCGAGGCAAACACAATGTTAGGATACGCACCATTGACGTTATCCGCATACATGATAAAAGGCGAACCCGTTTCCCTTACCGCCTCAGCGATCGTATCCCACAACGCCCTCGCCCTGACCGCGCTGACGGCAACTCCATTCTTCTCGTACTCCGCATAAGCCAAGTCGAACGCTCCCCCGTATAACTCCGTCAATGCCACCACATCCAGGGGGTCGAAGAGGCTCCACATGCCATCTTCTTCAAGCCGACGCATGCTACATAGGATAGTTAGCCGTGCCGTTAGTACACGCATGCAACACCCAAAGCGAAGAGACCACATACAACAGATGGGGGATCCACAACGCGGGGAATATGTTACGGAAGCGGTAGCCCGCAGCAGCTCGGGTCGTCCGTGAGAGCACGAAGTTCCGGACATCCGCATGCCAGATTGGTAAGTACGCTGCAGCCGAAGAAGAACGGTGTCTACTCGACTTAGACCAGTACGCCGCGAGTGAGTCGTAGAGCTTCAGGAGGGGCAACAAGCCTGGGTGTCCACCGCCGCGTGCACCTCTAACATGTAGCTCGGGTCAGAGAACAGGCATAGAGGGTCAGAAGGCAGACACACCTTGTCGCGGGGACGTCCCCGACGCTCAAGCCAACGCCCCCACCCGAAGCCCACAAGGCGGACAGAGCTGTAAGGCTGGGAGCGACAGACCTGGCCTCGAATCCGAAGGGCTCGTGGATATAGCAAGAAGCGAAGTGATGGTTGACAAGACCACCGCTCCACAGGATGGGGGATGCGAAGGACATCTTCCCAGTAGACAAAAGTTCGTATGTGTCGAGGACGTCATCCAAGGAGTGCCCATGCACACCCACGGCGACACGCATGAAAAGAAATTGTAGGCGTTCGGCCACTTCCTTGTCGTGCTTGATCAAGTAAGACCTTTCGAACGTATGGAGCGCTCGACTAACACAGGTCAGAACGACGGCGCATGGAGAGGCGAGGGACGCTACGTACTAGGTGAAGTCAAAGTCCCTCTTGTGGACGATAGCGCTGTCGATGGCGTCAGAGTTCTGCCGGACCACCGCCAACAGCGTATCGGAGAACACGGGCGGGGAAGCTAAGGCAATAGTTAGGACGATTTGCGTGAATGCATAAGTCTCACCAACCGTCCTCATATGACATTACCCACGCGCTAAACTGTTTAACAACGCGGCCGTGATGATACGTCGCGTAAACGCGCCCAGCGAGGAGGGAAAAGTCGGGATGTCTAGCTGAGAAAGTAGACACGATCTCCGCGAGGAACACCTAAAGCCACTGAGCAACCGGATAAGGAACGTTCGAGACGTCGTTCTTACCAGGAACGCCTCGGCCGTCATGGAGTCCATCGGGAGGCGGGTATCCACGCTAGTGACAATTCTGCGGAAACCGGGCGCCGATCAGGACGTAGACCAGACTATAAAACCGTAGCTTACTCTTCGAGGACGGCTTTTCCAATGTCCAGGCCCCACGTTAGCTGGAAAGGAGTGGAGAGCAAGTCAATGCCAGAGTTGTAAATCGCGTTGGAACTCAAAGCCTACAGATTTCAAGAACGATTCAACCTTAAAAGAGAAAGGAGGTGAAACACAGCGACGCGCAACGGAAAAGGAGCCACGAACTTTGCGGGTGTCGAAGGGTTGCAGACGGCTGGATAGAACGGCCGGGTGAAGCAAATATAAGTAAAGGTAGGAAGAGCCGAACTAACCCATCTACGTGATAGTAATTAACCCCGGGGATGTACACTGATAGGGAGGAAGAGGGACTTACCGCGTTTCAAGATGGCGGGTGGCGAGCGTGTTACGGATTGCGACATGTGGGCGACCAAGTTGGTTCAGTAAGGCACAGTATCGTAGGCAAGGCTGAGGTTATGGAATTGTGGAGGCGAGCTGGACGGTTTTAAGAGAGGTCAGAGTAATGTCGTCATTGTCGGGTTCGCGCGTGATCGGCAAACGAACAGAATATCAGTGGTCGGAGGAGGAGCCGCGGGAACAAGCTTCGTGTACTCGGAGGTAGGAAACGGCGAGACGTAGCACAGAAGGCGGTTGGGGGACGTGCGTACGTCCCCGGTACAAATGGGACGGTTTCCAGGGCACTGAGGGGGCCTGGGGTACTCAAGGTCTGGACCTTCGTACATGAGCTATAGGCTTGTTACAGCGAAGCGCAAGGTAAAACATCAGAAAAGTATTCGCTGTGTAGCAAGCAGGAAGGGCGCACGTTGGTCCTCGTGGTGTTCTGTGCACAGGGCACAGTGCTCGAGGCCGAAGAGGGACGTGCGTAAGACGTCTTCGCCTGAACATCGGCTGTCCATGTCCCGATGGCCCCGATTTCAAAGTCTGGACTGGGACCGTCGTACCTTACGACCGATCGAGACGTTGAGCGAGTCGAAGAAGTTCCGTGTTGACCGGAGATAATACGTGGTTACGGGAGAGGTTGGTTTGATACAAGAGACCGAGTATTACTGTTACTGTACGTGGAAAAGTAGTGGCACTTGGGTTCGTAGAAGGCAGTGACGTAACTATGCAGGGTGAAAGTTGACACGGTAGCTACATATCTGACACGCTACAGCGACGTTGTTGGGATGTGAAGTACCTACATGCCGGTCAGACGTCCGTAGTGGTACGAAGTAATCGTGGGAAGGTGACGCACGAGCGAATCAACAAATCCACGAATGTGCGATCTCCCGACGGCAGGTTGGTAATCCGCATCATGTCGAGGGCGGCGTGCCGAAGTACAATGACGTGACCGCGGACAGACAAACCCCAGGCCTTCAGTATCGTTTGGTTTACCGTAGTAGACGAGGAGCACCGCGAGGTGAGGACTGAGTAGTGATTGGTGAGCCTGAACATGGGGTCGGACGGGAAGCTAGAAATCCGGGCTCGATTGCACCCTCGAGAATACCAACGCCGTGTCTGGATGTCTTCCGCCCATATGTACGAACCGGGCTCCTCGGAGAAAGGGCTGTCGGCGGGGATCCGGATGAGGCGGGCGCGAGAACCCTTCATCGGGTATAAGATGCCAATGACGTGCCGCTTGATCTCACCCTAAGCAAACCTGGTCAGCTCGGCGGTCGGAAACAGGGACAAGGAGACTTGCAGTCTTGACACGCTGGAGTACACGGCGATTCCAGTTGGTTATCGCACGAAGGTCTGACCGGGTTCGCGGACGTCGAGATTGTGACATGAGCGGCGGAGAGACACGACCAGTGCGAGGGGGGATTTGTAGAAGCGTAACCTGGTAGGAGATTAGCGTGTACGGTGAGCAGCAGTGTGGGGTTAGGACGAACGGAGGGCGGAGCAGCGCGTGGGCGGTGTGGGCTGGTATGCCGCGTTGGCGCTGCAGTGAAAGGTTGTTATGTATAGAACACCCGCGGCTCTGGGAGGGCCGGTCCTGGTCGGAAGGTTACCAACCATCTCCCGAGAGTGCAGCGGGACGAGGCGTGAGCTGCAATCCCAGCACAGGTGTCGGGAGTGGCGAAGGAAAACGCGATCAGTACGAGAGGATCATATGTACGACGACACGGTTGTTAGGTCACGGTTATGTGCAGAACAAAATTAGGCGGGTACACGGAGTTTGGAAACGAATGGGTATTCTGAGAGCGGCGTTATCAGGTAACCAACGGGAGGCCGGAGTGGGGATCAGATTACGTCGGTCGGGACGTTGAGCTGGCGCGTGACAACAACGTCGAGGAGTGCTTCGCGGCTAGGGTGGAAGTCCGGAATGGTGTCGTTGTTGCTGGAATACTGATTTGTGGAAAGACGGCAAATGCATATAAGGGGGGTGTCGAGGAGGTTGATAATGCATAAGCCCCCGCCGTGTCTCCCGTCTTCGTTTCGCCACCGGTTATCTCTGGTTCACCGAGCAGGAAGTATCATCGTCGACATGGAGGCCGCGGACGACTTGCTCGCGAAGTACAAGAAGCATCCCTTTGCGAAGGGGTTGTTGCCTTTCCAGTTCAGCATGGCGGGATTAGGCACGCCGACGTCGAAGATTTTCGCTAAGCAGGATGGGCGTCAGCGCTGGGTGGTGGGTAGCAATTTCGCTGTTCCGGATGTTGGCTGTTAGTAACAAACACCCAGATAAGCGATAAGACGACGGGCCTTCCTGCGTTGTTCAGCCACGCCGCAGTTTTCGCGGAGGCAGATCCTATGGATACAGGGAACTACGTGCCTGTGGACGAGACTATTCCGTTCGGCCTAGACCCCAAGACGATGTAAGTAGCGACGTGGTTGTACAGGCGATGAACTGATAGGTTTGCAGTCAACGCAAACCAAACACTCGTTGTTTCTACACGTATATCCTTGATACATTCACGGATATAAGCTTGTACGAGGGCCAATGGGTAGGCGTGCGTCCTGACGGTCAGTTATATTGCTAATATGTCTGTAGACTCTCGACGAGTACATGAGTACTGTGCCTGGGTTCAATCCCAGGACTTTACCTCGCCGGGCGTACCTTTCGGGGCAAGATGTTCGATACAGATCAAGGTTCTGGATGCAAACACCCATGTTTCTCAGGAAGGGGGCGCAAATGGACCCATCGGAGGGGATCGGGCACCTTCACCCTTGGGTAGTTGACGGTGACCGGCAGTCCAAAGGCTTCAAAGGCAACCCTGACAAACCAAGAGTGTGGGTGAAGGAGGGCGACAAGATAGTCCCTATATCCGAAATCGCACCTGGAGGTTTGCAGCGTGGCGACGTATTGGCCTTGTCGTTCACCGTCACCTATCACATCACCAACTCGAACTGGTTTCCGCAGTTTCATCCGGCAGATGTTGTCGTGTTGAGGCAGGGGGACGGAGACATAACGGATTATAGCGCACCTTCGATCGAGTTGTATAGCCGCCCCCCACCCAGCTTTGCGTTGGAGGACGAGGGAGACAGTAAGTACTGTACGGATTAGATGGATTAAGGCGGGGACGCAAGCTTACTATGTCGGTGATTCCGTTGTTTTAAGGCTCCATGGAGGCCTCGGGTACACAGATGGTCCAGCAGTCCGTCGCTCAGAGTGGACCTGGTGCTGTAGCGATGGAGGATGTAGTCGAAGGAGGAGCTGTGCGGACGATGGCGCCTGCGAGTGTGGGAGCGGCCAATGCACAGGAGCACATGGAGGTGGATGAAAGTATGGTGTTGGGGGTCGGAACGGTGCCTCTCTCCTTGGAATCGACTGTTGGCCGGGTGCAGGTGGGCGGCGAAGGTGAGTAGATGGATGTGCAGGCGTTCTGATGGCAGGGTGCTTACCGTCGCGCAGCGTTCGAGTTCGTTCCGCCTGGAGGTGGTGAAGGCGAGGGGGATGAAGACGGCTTTGTAGACATTGCTCAACAGGGCGCGTCGCCTGCTGGGCGCGCTGGTGGTGGGAGGCTTGGGAGGCCGGCCCGGAAGCGGTCGTGAAGGACAACGAGGCGGGGTGGCGCCAAGGTGGCGGGGTGCCTCATGAGTTGACGCGGGCTTGCCCGGGCGGGAGTCTGTCTATAGATGTGTTGTAACAGCGACTGTGAATGCAGGATAAACGTGGTCGAGATCGCCCAGCGTGAGTCGACTATAGCCGAGGGTCGGGTCCGTGTTGTTCAGGAAGCCGGGTCAAGTCAACAAGGGCCATCGCGGTTGATGTCAGTGCAGGTTTGCAACGAGCAGACGTCTGCCGTCGAGAGGAACTTAATCACCTACTGCAGGTGGGAATGAAGGTTGTCGTAAGTGTACCATGTCGCGAACGGAAGTGTATTTCGGTAAAAAAGAGTAGATGTACATGAGGTGTCTACTTCATTCCAAAGCGAGCCAAACACGCGGCACCAATGATAATTTCGAGAGCAGGGTTAATGAGAGAGCAGTAGATAGGTACGATGGGCGAGCAGGGACGTGCGGAAACGACCGACGACAAGAAAGCTGATGCACGGGTGGCAGGGAGCTGTGCAGACTGGCGTGAGCGAAGACGGGCAGCGTAAAGCGGAAAAAAGCGGAGCGTCAATCGACCGCAAAAGAAAGCACGAGTTACAAGTAGTGTGCTTTATGCAGCGCCCCGCAAGGACGTGTAAGGCGTCTATACATGTAGAGGTCGAAATTAGAAACCTCGCCGCGGACACAGGGGGTAACACGCACGCACGTGTTGTCGCAAACTCAGGCGGGGTTGCGAGACTGAGAAGGAAAGGGCTGAAAGGCCGAGGATGGATGAGCGGCGGCAGGACGTGTCGATGATGACGCCCCAGTCGTCTCGACTTGACCGTTGCGACTGCGTAACGTGAGGTGGGGGTCGACTGGTGGTAACGCCGGGACAGATGGTACGGTCGGACTCCAGTGCGCGGGACCGGGCTAAATCAAGTCGGAGGCGGATGAAAAGAGCGTCTCGAGGCGGGAAAGCAGGGCAGTCCAACACGTACCAAATGGAGGAGGTGATGGCCATGGGCGAGGGACGCAAATCTGTCGGGACCCGGTCGAGGGTTACGCGCATTTTCCAGCACTCGAATGGCGTTGTTGAGACGAAGGGCTTTCAGCAGCAGAGGTGGGTGAGTGGAGATAAGTAGAAATAGAACAAAGGAAGGGGTACGACATACTGTAGGATATCGGTACCTGCCTGAAAAGCTCATGTTCAGAGGGTGAGGGGATCCGAGGGCAGGCGGCCTGCGAAGGCGACAGCGAATGCGTCGGGCTAGAGTGGGCGTAGTTGAGTTGAGCATTGGCCTGTAACGAGGGGACGCCACAGATTGCGTTCGTCGTAGCGTACGCCGTGGGATTTGCAGGTGGGAGTGGACGAACGGTCGTGGAGTTGTCGTAGGGAGAGGAGTTCGCGGTAGGACCGGCGTGAATAAAGGCAACGTCCATGCCGGCGTCGCAGTAGTAGGGAGGGTACGATGTCATCGCAGAAAGGACGTCAGGCGAAGTGAGGGGAGGCGCGGATTCCCGACGAGAGGCCTCAAAGCCCCCCATCAAATTATGGGGAATCTGTGCGTATGGCGGGGCATGAGAGGGCGGCGGGTTCGTATAGAGGGTCGCGTAATGCGGAGACTGTTGATGAGGGGTGGCGCATCCAGTATCGTCAAGCGCATGCGCGAGTTCAGACGTGTACGGCCGAGAGGCAGGAAGCGGTTCTCCGAGCGCACCAGACGACGTCGACGTGGCTGGTTGCGCGTGTTCCGCAAGGCAAGTGACCCCAGTTGTCGGGAAAGGGGATGGCCTAGGAGGAGGGCGCGAGCTGTGGGGGTGTTGCACGACCGGGAGCGAGTGGGATCCTTCGGCTGGGAGACCTTGGGTGACGACGGACGTAGCGGGAAGATTGTTGGATGTACTACTGCATACCTAAGAGACCCGAGTAAATGGAGACCAAGGTTGGATGTAGTAAACTTACGCACCTTCTTAAGGTCGGGAGCGTTTGGAACCGAATCAGCCTCCGCAGAGTGGGATGTGGGCCGTTTGCGTTTCTGTGACCTATACGCCGCCCTCCGTAGATCTCGGGACCAGACGCATGGCCGGTGTTTCGACTTGCAATGGGAACATATCGGCTGCTTTGCGTCACACTGACGGTCGGAGACGTGAGTGAAGGCAGGACGGCCACGGCGTAGGTTACGAACCTTTAACTTCGAAGCGCTGCACGCGTCGCACGCGAATTTTCGATTGTCACCGTCGCCGAGCCCGTATTGCACTTGCCGCCACCCAGAACCTGACGGTCAATGTAAGCTACGACCTCGGTACGGAGGACTATTGGGCCCCACCGGACGGAAACTCTGGAGAACACGGGTCTCGTAAGTGTGAGATCGATGGTAAGAGGGCGAGAGGCTATAGCTACCAGACGTAAAGGGGCCCGCGCCATTCGTCGGTGTCGCGAGGGCATTGTCCATGGCGCAGAGTGAAGAGGAGAAGGTGAGGGTGAGAGGGAGGGATGGGAGGAGCGCGAGGAGGGCTAACGGCGGCCTGATCACGGCACCGATGTAACTCGACAGTCAGGACGAAGCCGAGAGAAGCTTGTGGGCGATGAAGCATTGTGGACTTGGAACGGCAGGACTCGAGCCCGCCGCGGACCGACGGATGAGAGGTTCGAATTAGGATACCGTACAAACTTTGGTAGATACTAGCGCCCGAGAAGCACGTCGGGCACCCGTCGCTGATTGGACCACGCATACCCGAGGCGGCCTGCGCACGCTTATTTGGCAGCAGTGCAAAGAGAAGATGCGAGAGTGGAGGTGCGAACTTTATCGTAAACGGTCGATTGGCTTTCCCGCGGACGGGAAGCCGGCAGTGGCAGGTTACATCACTTCTGGAACCCCCCGGGCGGCCCGCGCTACCTAAATCCGTGAGTATAGGTGCTGCAATTTGGCCGACGGTGATAGGAGTGATGAAAGCAGGGCCTCTCCGACATCTCACGCCTTCTTCGCGAAGTGTTGATTCAGTGTAGGTCGACCCGAGGTGGGTGTTTTGTAGAGCACTAAGTACCAACACGGAAGCATGGACAATCATTCGCCGAACTACAGTGCCGATTCAAATGGCCCTGAGACCACGTACATGGTGCCCACCGCGCACGGCACCCACGAGTTACCGTTGATATGTACGAGCGGACATAGGACTCCGGATCTAGACAACGGGGTGCAAAAACATCAGTCCCTTAGTCACCGGATGCTGGCGCGGATTCTCACCTCCAGGTATAACTTGGAATACCTAGTTCAGGGACCACCCACCCTGGGAACGCATGACGGGAAATCGAGAGGGGCGCGTGAACCACACGGTCTCAAAATCCAAGACCATCATTGCATCTTCGGAGAAAACCCGGGGATCCTCGACGTCATTGTCAGGCGACGGCCCCCAGCGTGCTACGCTCGTGAATTCATACCCACGGGACTCGTACTTTCGCTGGGCGAGGGTGAGTTTCTCAGAGGGAATAACCTCGCCGATAAGGGTACGGGCGTTGAGGGTGGATGTAGGGTAAGCGCATACGACACCGTCTGGTGAGAGGAAGTTGACCACCGCCGACGTCCAGAAGTAGAGCAGTGGGCTGGCGGCGCAGCCGGTGGTGCTTTGGATGATATCAAGTCTCTCTCCTTTGAAGGTGATATAACGTCGTACATGTTTGATGCCATGGTATACTGGGTGGGGGCGAGAGCTAAAGTCGTGCTCCAAGAAAGCGAGGTGGGAGCGCTCCAAATCATCGACGAATGGAGAGTACAGGTTTTCTGGGACGTAAACATCCATGTCGCCGGGGCCCCAGGTATCTGTCCACGCGAGAAATGCTAACGCGGCTGAGCCTGATATGAGTCCACGGTGGTTACCGAGGAGGGTGTGGAAGTCTCGTGCCCGGTAGGCGAAGAACCATTGGAGCACAGCAAAGTACCGCCGACGGAGTTCGATTGCGACCAAACCCTGGAATGCGCGGCAACATGCGGCGCAACGAGTGAGGGTGCTCGTATTGCAAAACTGGAGGATGAGCATCATAGTGTCGACGTCGAGCCTACGGTTGATATTAGGCATGGGAGTTAGAGGTGGTAAGGGGGAGAATACCACTCACGACATTGACAGAGATCAGGATGAACCTGTGACTTGCACTGGTTAGCATCGTGCAGCGATATATGGGAAAGGTACCTTACGAGGATCCAGTGAGATATCAAGAGGACTGGAGAACGGAGTCGCCCTCTTGTTGCCGTATAAAAAGCCCCCGGTGGGATGGTCCCGTGAACGCTAAGACGGTATGTATTTGGACGGGAACCGTTTGTTGGCCCCGTTCAGGACATTGACGAGTATTCCGTGCAGAAGGCGTTGGCTTCGGCGGGTCGGTCGGACATTCGCCGCTAAGCGTTGGTCCCTAGGTTGTGGATGTCAGAGGACTGCGAGAAAGACCGCGCACCGAAGTGAGAAGCGTCGCCAAGGGAATTAGCACCACCTAACGGATCGCGCAAGGGTGCCGTTACGAGACACCTCACAGCTTTGTTCGGAAGTCGCATAGAGACGCACGTCCCGTTCGTTGAGAGCGAGAAGTGTCACGTACATGAAGGTCGACCAACGAATGACCTGGATCGGGTGCTGTGAGTGTTGCACGCAGCTGTGGGGGTGGGGGGTCGCGCAGGATATATAGAGTCAGGTCCGTGCGGGCGGAGTGTTCGCAAACATGGCAGCCGCCCCATACGTGTTGCTCGCAGTGCCGTTGTACATTGCGTTACCTTGTCACCCAATCACACGAGTGAAGGTAGGTGAACCGTCTCGTGATGACGAGGAGCGCGTAGCTGATGTACAGGGGATCGGAAACCCAGAACTACGCCCTTGTGAACGTCGAGATTCAGCAGATAGGAAGGCGGAACGTCCGAGCGAAGACGCAATGGGCGATCGTCCAACCAGACATGTCATTTGAGACTGGGCTGGAGCCGCAGAGACTGCAAGGTCCTGCTGTACCCGGTGTGGTGGCATTTATTCCCCAGGACGTCATGGCAACGCCGGTCTATTTGTTCGTCAACTACATAGGCGGGAGGCGGGTTCGGGTACGTGCCATCATTCTGCGAGAAATGCCAACTAAGACATGAAGCCAGCCAGGCCTCATTGTGGAGGTAGCAGTATTACGTTCCCCCGACCCACCTGCTGGCTTCACAGTACGATCCACAGTCCGGGTTAACACGGATTGCGAGGTTGAATATTCATCGGAGGCAAGCTTTGATGCCTTGCAGGAAGGAGGGTCCTTTTACACTCCTGATGTCGAGGCACGTGAGCAGGAGAAGGCGAGCGATAATAGACTGGCGGGTATGAAGGCTCGAGGGGACTCCCTGGGGCCTGGTAGTACCGGTGTCAGCAGAGCGAAGAGTGCATGGTCTCCAGCATCTGGGGAGAAGGCGGAAAGCGAAGAGGGTTGGGTGACGAATGGCGGAGTTGGCAGGGGCTTGCCGCGGGATGACAGCGAGGAAGGCGAGGACGTAGACGGTGGGATTGGGGAAAGTATCGCGAGGCCGGCGGACCCGCACGACGACGCGATTTGCCCAAGGAGTTGCCATGAGCATTCAGTCGATGATTTGTACGCGTAATAGATGGCGTCGGTCGATAGTGAGCAAGGATGAAGTGTCGGTGTACAGCAACCGGAAAGCGGGCGGCTTTTTACCACATCCGATCTCAAGGGACCAACTAACTCCGGAAACCAAGACCGGGAGCGTACGCACGACGAAAACTGTGGCGGGATGTCGACGGCGCACCCGTATCCGGCGAAGTGCCAAGCATGTGCGTGTGACAGGTTGTGCACATTACGAAATTAATTCCCAGGGTGGTGGTACATGTTGAGCGGGGCTTGCGAACCAGATCGATAACTTCAAACGACAGCGACGTCTGTGTACAAACGAGTGAGGGACTGGCGAGACTTTCGCCGCGACGGGAGGTATGTACACGTACCTTTAGTGTCGAGCACGATCCACAACTTAAACGTCTCATCGAATCCGCGGAAGCCTGTTGTATGACATGCACAGGAGGGAGCATGGTCAAAAATCGTTCGGGAGGCCGCACTCAGAAATGCCACGGTGAGTGGCGCACCCTAGTTTTCGGGTGAGTACGGAAGCGGTCTGCAGGTTACCTGACCTATGTGGATGGGGGGGCAGGATAACAATGTGGTAAGTAGGGGATTCATGATGTGAAGCACACTGAAATGTCGGGCCAGGGTAAGGGGGTGTCGCGGGTGGGCGTCAGCGCATTGCGACCAGGACGAACCGAGCCGAGGGTCGCGTTGGAATCAGTGAGTGGAGTCGTCGTCGGGTATCCAGCGTCAGGCTAACTCCAACTCCCGTGACCTCCTGTACTCCGACGCTCTCGCCACAAGCGGCGCTGATGTTCCACGAACTTGCGAGCTGTGTACAACAGTAACGCGATCGTCGTGAGAGGTCCCACACGGTCAACCAGTCTGTCGGGACCGCTCTGGTGGTTTGGAGTAGTCAGCAGGAGAGTGGATGCCAGCATAACCCGACAAGATTGCAAGGATCATACCGTTGGGGTGCGTGTACACTGCCGCCTGCGTTTACACCGCATAAGGCCCCGGGAAGGTACGTCGCGTACGTGCTGCGAAATCCTTCAGAGGGGTGCGCGTGGCACCCTCCGAGCCCTGAAAGGGAGGTCGTGTTGTACCACTACACTTTTAGACCTTGGGAGAGGCACTAGTGCGCACCTGCGGCCTGACGAATACAGGCGCAGGCCACCCGTGGGATGTAGCGGATGGAGTTCCTTAAGTCAGGTACAGGCTTGTACAACAGCAGTACAGGTATCACACGCTCGGGTTACTTATGGATGTTGGCTTCTGAAATGTGCAGAACGGTGCGTGGATCGATATGAGAGGTGGCGTGTGGGTTATTGAGAAGGTCACTGGTGTGTCATTAGGGAGACGTTTTTGGAGCCTGGTCGAGGCTTTGCGGGCGCTGGGCCCAGGGTCACCGTGTCCTGGTTACACTCGGCTATGGGGGTATTTGGTCACGCAGTTTCTGCGTAGTGAGGGACGGGTGGCCCGCCGACTATAACAGGCTACAGGGATCAAATATGCTGAGTGCGCGCTCACAATGTGCCTCATAGTAGCTCCAACAGCCTTCATCAAAGGCGGCCGAGTTAATGGCCTGTTACTTCTTGCCCTTCGAGAGTGACATTACCGACACAGGATGCAGGGCCGTCAGGCGTGTAGGGGACCACTCGTACCAAGGACTTCATAGGATCTCTGTTGGACGGGGCCGTGGATACACCCGCCGACCACCAACTGTCCTTTGATTGGTTGGTGAGAAGAGCGGTAAGAAGGAGGTGGAGCCGGTGGGCTCTAGGCAGGAACAGCTCAGGCAGCGTGAGTTGTTTTCGACGGGATAAATATGGGTTAGGCGGACATGACTGTAAACATTGCACGCACCAAGCCCTGGGTCAGGCAGCTGAAGGAGCACGTTTGCGATGGCAACGGGGTTGGTTAGTGACGAATGTGAGGACCTGCTGCGCGCAATGTAGGACGCGCCCGGGGGAGTCTAACCGGGGAGGTGCACATGGATATGTGTACGTTTCGATCACGGAGTCCAGTACATTGGCTTGTACGTCCAGGTCCTTGGCTGGAGCCACCGACGTCGCGAGCAACGAGACCCCGGATGACGGCGTATCGTCCTATTTCTGTAGTGTATGAAACCTTCAGCAGCGGCGAATAGCGGCAAGGCCTATTAGCGAGAGGATAAGGCGGCAGGAGTCCACATGTAAGGGGTAGCCTGACGTCTACGCTTTCCTGGTGACACACGAGGGGTACCCGATAGGACCTCGCGTGTGAAAGTGTAGAAGGTCCGAGGCATTCAAGCGAAAGCTGCGAGGGGGGGGGGGGGTTCAGTAGACCGCCTTCGAGACTAAGCGGTCTACTATAATAAGGAAAATGCGCCACTTCGCGGTTTTGGGACGATAGGGTGTTGTGGACGTAAAGTCTCCACCGACCGACGGATACTCGTACGTGCAGACGGTGAGTGAAAACCTTCTAACTCTGCCTAGTAAGGTGAAACGAAACGAAGAACTGACCCGGAGAATATGGCGTATTGAGTCCGGGGCAAGATAACGTAGGCGTGAAGGTCATTTGCCCGACCATGCTTAGTAGCGACATGGGGTATCCGGTACCTTGTGGGCATGGTAGTAACGCCATGGGCCAGGTTTAGTCGATCGTCATTCTCTATCCTTGCAAGAGAGCGATTACGCTGTCGTAGGAAGGTGACGGAGAGGTGACGTAGATACCACTGGAAGGCAATGGCTTCGAGGGCCGGGAATGCCCACAGCGGAACGTGCATGGCAATGTACAAGAGCCCACGTTGTCAACGGTCATAGATCTGCGATGGGCGAACAACATAACGTGCACACTGCGGGCATCGGAACTGTGCCAGAACAAGAATGTAGACGTGGGCAACAAACATAGAGACGCACCGGGGGGACAGGGACGTCATGTATATAGCCGTACAAGCGCGAAGCGGCCGAAAGGACCCACATGTGTAGTCCCAACGCGAAAATAAGTGAAAAGGGGATGCAGTATATAGAGCGTGCATTGGTAGGTAGTAGAAACGGTATTGGATACTAAGGCTGCAGTATACAGCGCGGGCCGAGGAGCTACAGCGTTAACCGTCGGCTCCGTCCGGACACAGGCGGGGCGACGATTCGTCGACTACTGCCGGCCGCCAGGGCTCCTAGTGGTCGAAAGAAGCAGCCCTGTTGTTCTATAAAGTGGATAAGGATCGAGGCGACGTAAGCTGGTAGAATAGACTCGTCCTCTACACAAGCACTTTGACAAGAGTCTCTCGTGGGGATCCGCCAAGCCGACATAGCGCCGTACGGGGCAACTTTCAAGTCTCGCAAGCTGTCCAAATCCACGAAGAACCCGTCGAAGAATACAACGAGCGACCCAGCATCCCCGAAGTACCTTCCCTGAAAAGGGCAGATGTGAAATAGCTTCCCGCATCCAGGAGATGGAGGCTCGGATCGCGAATAAGGGCCGTTACCGAATGTTGCCCACCTGCAAGAATAGGCGGCGATTTTGAAGCCCTTTGACCGGAGGTGAGCATCCACAGTGTAGTCGATCCGCCTCCTAGACTCCATGCGCCCATCGCAGGATAACGCAAGGTAGTTGAGGGTAAGCCGAGGGTACCCGCAGCCGAAAGAGGCCTCCGTGACAAAATTCATCAACGCCGTAGTCCACGCACCGCACACAACGTCGCATGCGGATGAGGTTGCAGACCCATAGACCTCCACGACGAGGCCAGACCTGAGTTGGAACTGGGCGATCCGCGAGACATTACGGAGAGTGGGGAATGACGGGGGTACAGGCTTGTGGAAGTCGTGCGTCGCGGGGGTTCCGAGGGAGGTGAGGCAAGCGACGCATTGAACAAACTCCTCGAAGGCAACGTTTCCCACAGCCACCTCCAGAGTTGTGGTGCAGATGGAGGGGTCGTGGAGGATTTGGGAAAGTGCCGCCTCGCCGACAATCAAGCCACCCCAACGAGTAAGGATGCGGAGGAACTCGGCAGGGGTTGGGAAAAACCTGCCAACCAACAGAAAGAAGGAGTGCCGAAGTTCCTTTGTGGCTGTAACGTAGGTGTCGCGGCATGCTGCACGCCAGGCGAGCAGCGACGCCATAGTCATGTAGGGGAAGACGAAGCGGCTTGCGAGGGCGACACGCCTTGGAGGGGGGAGAGATTGGTCGACGGCCAGCGAGATCAACAGATGAAGTAGCATACCTGTTTGCGAATATAGGTGCGTATAACACGGTTTCCATGGAGCGGAAACAGAGCGTTTCGGCCTGATAGGAGATGGATACATATTAGACCGAAATAAATGCCGGCGAAGGGACCTACAGTAGTGGGGTTTAGGTCGAGATAGGCGTCCTGGTGGGGAGGGAGTGATGAAGACGATTAAGACGGACGTGAGCTGGGGCACGCAAAAGCTTGGGCTCGATGCTCGACAGGTCGGCGCTACGTGGAGCGGGGATAGGAGGGAGCTTTAAGGGACGCGAACAACTCGCGCAAGGATGCGACGTACCCTGTTTGGGCCGTCTCCGGAACTAACAAGTCTATACTGCAGGTCTTACGCGGCTGCCGGCTTCGCCTAGTTCCCATCGAATAAGTGTCGGATCAAGAAATCAGTAGGTCGGCGGATCCTGGCCAGAGCAGGCAGGGCAAGACCGCGAAATCTATGACCAAGTTAACTTGGGACGAAGACACAGCCAAGGGAAGCTGACCTGCGTTGTGCGTGGTAATGAGAGAACTGCACTCGGACCAACCGGCGTCCCGAAATGTGGTAGACGGGATGTTGTCCGGCACTATAGCACGACAGCGGTGATTACGACGTCGCGGACTGTGAAAACGAGCTCACATACCCGGAGGTAGGGTGCGCACTCCGTATACGGCTGCCTAGCAGTAGGCCGGAGGCTCTACGACGAGAGGGTGCGTGCTGGCGAGTCGAGTAGGACCCAAGAACATAGGTAGGGGGGGCGGGAACTGGACGGGCCGAAACGCAGCGCGGAGGATCTCACGCCGACACCGTGACAAATTTTGATTCCGCTGTTGTTACGTCAGTGGAGAAACAGCGTTGGCGAACACCTACGCAATTGGCAAGTACAGGAGTATGTGTGTCCAAGACATGGTCGTATTTTGGTAACGTAGCACAGATGCAAGCCTGGGGTTGCTATGCATTGTATATCTACACGGCCAGTGAATCGGGTGGCCCTGCTTTGCATGGGGAGACAGCAATACGCGATAGGCACCGGGAAACCGGGCCCGGACGGAATTGATGCGGACGGCGGAGGTTGAAGTATTCGCTAGGGTTCGGTACTGAATTTCCGTGGATGTTCTATGATATAAAGAAAGGCAATTGGGTACATGGGGATCATGCACACAGCCAGTACCTCCGAAGTCGTATCCACGCGATGTCGGAGAAGGGATGCAACGAACTCTCTATCCAGCGTCAGGATTGCCCTGCCGGCTCACTAGTGTTCCATGTACCTTCGCTGAACCTCTGGAGAAGCTCACTAGTGTTCCATGTACACAAGGTAAGGGCCACTATCGTGTCACCATTTTGGAAACGAAGGCTGATGGCACATGGACATCAGACTTAGAACACTGTCATTGTCTTCGCCCTTCACCGAAGCTCTGTGAAGTTGGCAACTGAGGTATGCCAAAGCCCAATCATGGAACTTTGCTCCGTGCTGTTCGGCAACTGACTAAGAGCCTTGCAGAAAAATTTTAAACCGCAGCAGCTGTGAAGTGCAGGCAGTCTTCATGCAATCGGGGGCCAAACGTAAAGGATGGGCCGTTTAAAGATTAATTGCTGTAGGCTGTGTAAACTTGTGACGTAAAATGTATCAGGTGGTGGACGGCAACTACACGACTCTGGGACAGAAGCTGTGAGATAACCGCCTGAGATAACGAACATTCGAGGCTTGAGAGTGGGTAAAGTAATACGTCATTGGGCACGAGGGCTTCTCAGAGGTGACTCCGCCGCCATGTGACATAGAGATGACTGGGTGGACGCAGCAGAGACTTACTAGGCAGTATGTGTGGCTAATATGCAGGTATTATTTGAGGCTTGTAGTATTCAGTAGGGCGGGCTTCTCCCCCTCCAGGACCTAGAATACGTGCGAATGAAGAGAATTCATGGGCATATGGGCGAGCAGCATAATTGCGGGAGGCATGACGGTAAGAGGCTACATATGAAGTACCATATAGCCAGCGCGCTGTGTAAGAAGATAGACATAGGGAGTTGTTGGCAAACATAGAGGGTGCACTGATTTCTATGCGAAGTAAACAAAGTAATCCCTAATATGTATAGCATCCAGGATCGTGAGATTAATATAGCTTGAGCATGCACGAGATGCAAACTTGACTACTACCAAGGACCCATACCATGGGCGGCGTAAAACCGTATCGACAGTCTGAGTGAGACGAATTAAAGCCCTGTTAGGATTAGACCTCGCTTCGTAATCCTCTGCACAGTAGTAGACATGGAGAGGGCAGTCAAGCAGGCGCAGTGACTTGTCGTACCAGATAACAAAGGATCGAGACACACGTTTGGTGTCGAAACAATGTGACAAGGGGGTAGGGGGTGCTCGCGTGGCAGGCATGGGCGACATGTTCACTGGAATAATACGGCAGTCCTCTGTAGAAGATAGTCAGCTTTATAGCCAAGGTAGACGACGGCACTGGCGACATCCTGTTCGAAAATAGATGAGTCGACGTACCCCCGTCATGCTTCGCGTACAGAGCTTGTACGACGTAGTCATAAGGCAGCCCCGTTTCCGACAAGCCGGGCATATGGTCGTTAGAGACGGGAGGGAGAGGGTCTACTGCGCTCCTGGTCCGAAGAGTTACTCGCCCTGCAAAAGGGTAAGTTGGAGAGTGGTGGCCGTGTGTGTAATGCGGCCGGCCAGGGACGTTGCGAGCGCAGGTTTGCGAATGGATGGGCCAGTGCTGAGGTGAGAAGATTGAGCGAAGGTGGCCGTAGAGCCAGTATGGTGTATGCTCTTACCGTCATAAAATGTTCGGCCGTACAGAAAGCGGGATTTGCTGGGCATCCGCCACAGTAGTAGATTGTAGGTCGTCCACAGATGACACAGAGAGGGGCCTCGATGACGCGGAGACACTCGATCGGGTGGATAGGTGTAGGGGGGCGGCCATCTGTTAGGGACTGAGGATGTGAGTCCATGCCGCAAAGAAGGGAGTGGGGTTGGAGTACAGCGAGTGTCGGACAGGATATGGAATATATATCCGTGTGCGGGGGATGCTCTACGGACGAAGGGGAGAGAACCGGGTGCATTTTTGGGTTTGTATGAAGGAGGGGGGGGGGGGGGGGGGGGCTTCGGGCGCGCGGTGCAAGTGCGAAGACCACCGTGACGCACCCGGCGGCCGCCGGTGGAAAATCCGCGACAATAATACCGCGTGAAACTGAAAACCGAACGAATTTCAACACGTACCTCGGCGGACATGAGGTATGACTACGAGGAACAGGCACCTGCACTGTAGCTCGGCTCCTTGTCCTCCCGAAAAGACTGCGTCGCCGGTAGCGCACTACCGCGGCGAGCAGCAACCTGACCGCCAGTTACCTTGTTCATCCACGGCGAATGCTGAGTAACCACATCCGCCCTCCTTGTTCCCTCCCTGCTGATGTGAAGTATGCAACGTGAGGCATCACATTTTTGAGGATAGAGCGGATAAGATCATTCGAACTGTGCACCGAAGAACTCGGTGGGCATAGGATGTACAACACCCCATGATGGGGGAACGACAACACAGAGGTTCCTTGAGGCAAGAAAGTGAGATGTGCGTGACCTGGTGGGGCGATTGGAAGGCTGGAGGAACAAACCCTTACCCGCCGCTCAATGAAAGTGGATCGAACCCACCCGTGATGCCCGAGGCATTTGCAGGACACACGTAATTCCCTGCAATATCCATTGGTCCGATGGTGATTAATGCATAGGTCATTAATTTGAGTATGGAGACCCTGGTAATACGGAACTTACGGCGCGATGGCGTTGGTGGCCAACGAGAAAGTTTGGGTAAGCGAGTAGTACATATCCCTGCGAGCTGGAGCTAGGTTCCGTGCGCACAACGACCTGGGCATTAGTCCGACACGAACAACATAGGCAATGTGTTACAGGCCCAGGGGTCGCGTGAGCAGGCAACGGATGAGGCATACCTTCTTTTACCCCCCTCGCGGCCCACCGTCAGCGGTTCACGAGCACACGTTCCACCTCGAACAACGTATCAGCTGCGTTGAGTTGGAGGCGACTGTAGAGCACGCCATGAGGCAAGGATGGCGCGCACAGACGAGGACGGGCGGAGTTCGGTGCGGAGTCACAGGTCGGAACACCGCAACCACAGACCAGCCCTACGGTATTAACCTCCGCATCAAAGTTAAAACGGGATCGACAAAGGGCGTCTGTCAAAATTGGACGCAGCGTCCGCGGAGTTAGTGTTGAGCGTACTATTCTGTGCCACCCACTTCGGATCTTCGTTGCAACTCTAACATCGCTGCCGACTTAGATGTGATGCAGCTGCCTGCGATTGTGACATCCCATGCCCCGTAGGTCAACTAACATTATACAAAACGACTACAGGCTTCAAGGGGACCCTCGACTCGGTAAAAGTCCCTGTTCACATAGTGAAGAGTGGCCATTCCATCTTTGACTCCTCCTTGAAGTCCGTAGGGAACGGGAGACGAACCGAGGATCGTCAGCAAGGGGACCGTGCTGTACATCGGCCAAACGGTATTCGGACAAACTTGATCGGTCGACCGCCCGCTCCTGTTACAATGATCACGAGCCGTAAGATATACATGACCCGCAGAAAGACAAACGCACATCCGCGCACCTCACGACTTCAGGTTAGACGTTGGCCCGCCGCAAAGCCTCGGCGATTTCGCGACAGAGCCCATCTTGTAAGTGCTGTTCTATGACAGCCCCCGCCGGGAACATAACACGGTCATGATCGGACGCGGGTTGAACAAGGCGAACAGTCACGCTCGGGTGACGCCGACCTCCCGAGCCCTGCTCATCGACAACTATGCGAATGAGGAACCAAAACTGCTCGTGGTAAGCGCGGACACTGTGTGATTGTGAAATGCGCTCACCGGAGTCCCTCTGTGAACGTAACACAGAAAGTGTTCCAGCGTACCAGATACCTGGCCCACAGATTCCGTGCCCAATGAAGAGGACGGGGGGTCATTCCACGTCAGAGGACGGGGTTGCGTGCTGGGCGGAGGGTCGCCGTAGTCAGACCCATCTGGCGTCGCAAAGACCAAATCGTCGTCGTCTCGCTCCCCAACTGAAAGGGTGTCCAGGTCCTGGTAGGTTACGTCCTGACCATGGTAGTAGGTTCGCATCTGGCTAGCCACCAGCGCGGCCGCAGCGTCGCCACCAGCGGCGAGCGGTAAAGGTGACTCGGCTAGCCCTGAGGGGCGGCGATAATAGGAAGATATGAGCTGGGGTGACATACGCAAGCAGGACGGCGTGGGTGGTTGTGGCAGACGACGCACTGGTCTAGGACCCCACCCTTATAATCACGACGGATGGGAATATCGTGCAGCTAAAGAGTGAACACTGGGGGCGGTTTTGCAAACAATGACCAAGTGTGCGCATAATTGCATTTTGCTGGTTCGCAGAGGGCATGGAGACAAGGCCGTCACAGCAAGCGTACAAACCCATTTACAAATCAACAGGCCAGGGCCACCAGACATTATCCACCGCAAGGTTATCCGCAGAACATGAAAATAGTACATATCGAACGCCGCTTATTAGTAAAAGAGCGCAACACCCAGCACACGCCCCGCTTCGGACACGCCATGACTCACAGGAACGGATCGGTAGACAGAACCTGCCCAAGCGGCCTCTTCCGGTACACGACGTTGGTACGATCCCCTGGAAACGTCGGCCTAGAAGCAACACCGGCAATACACAACAACAACACGAAATGAGGTTGCTGCGCGGACACACACCGATACCGTACACGTAAAACATTGACAACCAATCATCGTACACAACAAGCTCCACCCCACCCGCGAACTCCGCAATAGCGACGGGCCGGACTATCTACACAACGCCACCACGAGAAGCGAATCCAGTAGGTGCGCCCTGATAATCCGACACCGGCCGCTCGAAGAAGTTCGCGCGACCCGGGATGACGGAGCCATCCATGAAAGGGAACTGGGGGAACCGGTAAGTCGTCACCGAACATCACATTAACGTCACAATACCCACCGGGTTCTCGCTACCGTACAGCACAGGGAAACCCAGGCATCGCAGCAGGAAGTCTGCGACGTACTCTATGTACTGTTTCATGAGAACGGCGTTCAGTCCGCGGAGAGGGTTAGGGAGCGCCGCTGTAACCAAACCGTCAGCATATTCCACATCCTGCTCAACTGCGGGCACCGACCATCAAAAAACGCCTGCTCGAGGACGACCGCCTCCCGGATCATGCCATGAATGACATCCGGCGACGCCTTCTCCGTCAACATACTGTACACTTCGCAAGCAAATTCCACATGCTGCCCTTCGTCGCGCATGATCATCTCATTGGAGTGGCACAGGCCGGGCAGGATCCCACGAGACCTGACCCAGAAGATGGCTGCGAATGACGACGAAAAGAAAACACCCTCCACAATGGCAAAAGCCACAAGGCGGACCGGAAAGGAATACGCGACCCGATCAAACCACTTCATGCACCAGAGAGCCTTGCCTCGAACCACAGAGGAAGTGTTGACGGCGCCGAACAGGCGATGGAGCTGGTCCTCGTCTTGGATGAGCTCCTGTATGAGGCGGGCATACGTCTCAGCGTGTATGTTCTCCCTACAAGCAGATCAGCGACCAGGTACGGAGAGGCAAATGCGCGTTTCATACATCATAAGCTGGAACCCGTAAAAGCACCGGGCTTCAGGGGCTCCAACGTCGGAGTAAAACTGTTGGACCAAGTTCTCCCCTACAATGCCGTCTGCCGACGCGAAAAAAGCCAGAATAACGGAGAGGAGGTGCCGTTCATCGCCGGTAAGAACCGTTGTCCAATCCGCCAGATCGTCCGTGAAATCGATCTCCTCAGGCGTCCAGAACGAGCGTTGAGCAATCTTGTACCTTTCCCACAACTGAACCGGATGAGAAAGGCCGCCAGGACAATTAACATATGGCGTACCTTAGGATAACGAATAGGAAAAAGAACAAGACGGTCCGTAGCTTCATTGAGGAGGACGTCGGGAGAGGACATGTCCTGCAACAGAAAGGTCAGCGACGCTCTTGATAGGCAAGGCGTTGGAGCATGAGCGTAGCTCGACGGCTCGATTTAAGCGTACCACCCGGCGCCAGGCGAGGTCATGGACCGTCCCCAATATCTTCAAGTCGCCGAGTCCAAGCTCGCGGCAAGGTACCGAACTGTGATGTTGCAGATACACGAAAGCCATAACGTACACGTTGCTATCAGTCCGTACGAACTGATCGTAAACCCGATGTCGAGGTGGCTTGGGTAAGGTGGACAGTGCGCGCGACACAGGGAGCCACGCCGACGCCGTAGCTCTAACGAGAGAGGGTACCAAATTAGCTCTTGAACAGCGAGAACAGCACTGAGAGTACGAACAAGAAGCCAGCCAGGTGCGTGTAGGAACCATTTCACATCCGTGTTCGTAGGTACAAGGCCGGATCGAGGCCTGCGCACAGCGGTTGCCAAACGGCGCACAAGGTCTAGCCCCTTAGGAAATGGGATCGCAGTGCACGCGATGTGCAGAAAGACACAAGCTAGCGGAGTGAATGGTGAGAAGCAAAGTGCTTAGTACACTACGTTGTGGCTTACACACCTTGTACGCCTCCCCCGGTCAGGATCGGGGCGCCGCCGCGCCGCCGTGGCATCGATCGCGAAGACAGGTGGCGCCGGCCGGCACGTTGCCGGCATCATTTGCCACCACCGCCATTCGCTGCATTTCAACCCACCTCGCAGTAAGTAAGTACCTCGGCGAAGCCACCACAGGCTACTCGCCCCGCGCCCAGGCCTCATCACCCTTGAGGGCAACCCAGATGGGGCCCTGTACATAGGCTGGGACGGCCCTACACCAACTGAGTCAACGCTAGAGGCACTGCCACCTGGCTGCTGCGACCAGCAAGTCGCGGTTGCCGCGCTCCCTGTAGCACACCCCCGGGTACCCTGTACACGCTCTGAATAGATAACAGCCACCGTTGTCATGAACCGACACGAGAGCCGAGCAACCTGACCGTGATACGCTTGGCCTGCTGACCTGTAATGTGAAAAAAATGATACAACACCACCGACATCTATGATTTCAAAGCCTGCGAAGCGTAACTAAGTAAGGCGATATTTAGTCAGGCTCGTAGTCCTACACTCCGTGTACTTTCACCGCCTAAGCGGTCGTGGCGAGGCGGGTGACATGTAACAAATCGAACTGTAGGGCCCATCCTTCCGCAGTGTCGTGCACGCGCCGCACAGAAAGTTCCGCGAGAAGATAATCGCCTACGAAAACATCGGCCCACGCAATCTGGGCGCTGGAAGGGCCGAAAGCAAGGTCGGTTATGTTCCTCTACAACCAACGTCAGGCACGTATGTAGCTGGGAAGGGAATGTACCTACGTCGTCTTGAGAAGAGACAGTTGTCTCTATCATCGCAACGCGAGGGAAGACGTCTGTGTGATACTGTCAGAGAGACGCTGGACACCACCGATGTAGCTTACCCACTTAACACAGGTCTCGCAAACCCCGCAATAAAATCAAGGGCCAGAATGTCATGAAGCCCCAACGGCGCGAGTTCCAATGTCAGGCAGTGACGACCTGCGACATCTTCCCGGATACTGATATATGTGACCACCGATGGCATGTAGAATACCAACGCTCGGGACCCGTGGTACAAGGTGTCGCGGTCTCTGCTCCGATAACCCCATGTTAGAGGTGGGCACAAACCCGACAACGGGAATACACGCGTGCCGACCAAGTCAGCATGCGTGTAAACTCGAAAGGCGCTGCAATCCAGTAGATCAATCGTGTGGGCATACGAATACACGAAATAAACCACTCACTCGATGTCGTTATCGCAAAGCCATTCAGCGTAGCGCCGTTGACGGAGGATTAAGGAGCTTTCCTCGTTGGGAAGCAGCGAACGGGGGTTGTCAGTCCTTGCATGGACCATATGGATCATCTGACGCAGGACGCCAACGAGACGTTGTGTGGTAGCCATGTCGCTGGAGAGGGTTGTGCAAACCGTGCAGATCTCAGTGCCAATTTGTACTTGGGAGTACCTGCGGAGATCCACGCTTCGAGATCGCTGCAAAAGCCCCCAACGACGCAGGTTGATACCAAACGTGTAAGGCTCTGGAGGAGTGCACGGGGAGGTCGCCCACGGATACACCGACAGAAATCGGAGGTACAGGCTTCGTCGTTCACGAGGTCCGAGAGCCGTAACCAAGAGGCGTTTCCATGCCGCAAGCCAGAAACCAAAAATCCAGCGAGCGCGGTGCCCGAACCATGGTCGTAGCACCGTGGGCCTTCGTAAGAAATTGATACCAAGCCATCCTTCGCCGCGGGTTACATCTGCCCGTGAACAACGTGCAACGAAGTCTTTAGCTGAGATCCACCAATTAAAGAGCATGCAGATAGGGAGCGCATGGAATGGTGAGATACACGAGACGTACGGGTGTTGTGCCAGTCCAATCCGATCCAAGAGAAACGCAGTAAGCGGCCGTGCACACGTTCCGTCCAACCGGAAAACCTGGCCAATGAACTGGCATGGCCGCATCCCTCTCTAAGAAGAACCACGAAGGTCGCGCGTCGTCGCAAGAGGAACTTGGACACGCATTGCCGGCAGCCATAGCAACGTCGTACAAACCCAAGGTGAATGGATCACGTCTAGATGTGCTGAAAAACAGGCAGCACAACATGCTCCATGACGCCGCCCACAGCTTACATAACGCCGGCGCGGGAAACGCCGGTGTAAGGACAGAGTTATAACTATGGTGTCTCCTCAGACGGTCATCGACTTCCAACCTTAGCTCTCCCAAACGAAGCCATAGTTCCGACGTCGCTGAAATGTCTTTCATGCACCGTCTTGAGACGGATGGTGCGCTACAAAGTAGACCACCCACCCACGCTTCATCAGGTTGGGTTTCTAGCGGCTCAGGTGGGCCAGCCCTACCCTCGAGGCTACGTTTCAATAAGTTTACTAAAGGACGCCTTCTAGCTGGTAGTAATGCTCTAGACACGGCTTCGGCTACTAGAAGTACAGCGGCCCGTGAGACCATGGTTGAGCACGAGCAGGTACTAGGTATGGGTTCAATTGTTGGCTGTGGTTCCCGTACCCGATAAGCTGACAGTTCGGTTTCCTTGCAGCCCATCATGGCGACATAAGTGAGGCCCTCGTAGCTCCTCCCAATGCAGACGGCACTGTGACTGCAGGTACGTGTGGGAGTCAGGTGCGCATCTATGCCTCCGGTTTGCTTACAACCTCGAAACGTAGGCCGTGTCCTGAATGCCGGGAATGCCGCGTTCGCCATTGAATGGTATGATGCTTCCTCTGACGAACTGGATTATGGCTACATGTTTGCGACTACACTCACAATTTCAGACTCCATTGAGTGGGACAGTCTTTCCCTACTACCCGGAGACTTGATACTTAATGCGACGTTATCATCTTTGCTAACCATTTACCGACTCTGGCGGGCGAACGAACTCCGGGAACTCGCTCACGCGCACGAGCTCAGTCTCAGGTCCAGAGAGACCTCGGTATCACTCATCCAGATGCTGCAGGACCACACTTGCAGAGGCCGGTGCGCACCGGTCCTCGTTGTATTCCGCGGCCTGAACAGGCCCCGGCAGCAAGCCCAAGTTGAGCGGGCCCGGAGAGCGTACAGCCTGCCAGCCAGCCCGGCGGCGCACCCTCACACTCAAATCGCGAGCGAGTCTCTTCGACGTGCTATAATTCGCGAATGGCAAGACGCGTTTACTACGCAGCAATTCCAGACGGCCGTTTGCGGACCATGTGGCCGGCGCGTGTTATCTCGCACCGTTTTATCAGTCGCGCCGACCGAATTTGACCTTCGTCTCCTCAGAAACGACTGCCTTCCCCGGAAGGTCGCCCCAACGACGTACAACTTTGCAGCATATCAAGAGGCTTTATTAAACCCGAAGGGGCTGGTTGACCGAAACGCGCTTGGTAATGTGCTGATGTGCGACACGTGCCATCGCGAGCTAGTTATCAAGCAAAGGATGCCACGATTGAGCCTAGCCAACTGGCTATACTACGGACACGAGGAGTTGCCAGCAGATGTGAAGGCTGCTTTTGCGACGTCGACATACACCGAACACCACCTCCTGGCCCGGGCGCGGAACAGCAGGATCTCATATCGTTTCTCGGAGCTCCGGCCTACTAAGCGTCGCGAAGGTCCTGGAGATGGCGTGGGAGGGCATCGGCGAGATGAAAGATCGCGTAGTCAGCAGTGCGTGAAGGGAAATGTCCTGGTGATGCCGCAAAACTCGACAACCCTGCTCAGAGTCCTCCCCCCGCCTCCAGAGTTGGTCCGCGACACAGTCTGTGCCGTGTATGTGGCGATGGCGAAACCGACAAAGGAAAATATAGGCAAACTGGGGCCTATCCTCGTGAGGAAGTCTAGGATGTTATGTATGATCAAATTCCTAATTGCAGAGAATACTCACTACGCCTGTGACACAGAGTTCCATGGCTTCAGTCAGCGAAACCTGGACGGCTTGTTTGGCGCGGGTACTGAGGATCAGGATGAAGGGATACCATGCGGTCTCGACATTGGCTTTATCGAGGAGAGTGTCGCCACTCGTACATCGATGACTGGGTATACAGACCGGGAACCACGGGAAATGGATGACTACCCCACGCAGAGCGGCCTACTCATGGAAAATGTAGGGTACACGATGGGGGACGAGTCCCCGCATTCGTACCACAGGATGAAACTAACTGCACTTTCCCATTGCCTCGCAGGAGGACGGTTGGTACGCTCTTTAGGTGGTGAAACGTTCGTGCCGGACTTCGAGAACCCGAGCCTCCTGACGTGGCTTTTCCCCCATCTTGACCCTTGGGGAATAGGTGGATTCCACGAGCCCGGCCGAGATGTTCCTATAACGATGGAAGAGCAGCTAACATACCTGTTGGAACTAGATGACAACCGTTTCGAGCGAGACCCCGACTTCGCCTTTGTGTACTACAATATACTACAGAAGAAAGCAGTGTGTGAATCGGTACGTTTCAAGGTCAAAGCCTCAGAACAGTCGAGGATAGTTCACGACCTGCTAGGAGTAGAGCGGGCGGAACTGGAACAGCTAATTCAGAGATTCAAGGCTGACTCGCGGTATGACCCGAGCACACCAGAGGAGACGCGGCTGCTTGCCCTCGTAAACAGCGTAGGTACATTACTGCACGACGTGCCTGGTACCGCAGGTTACAAATTGAAAATGCGGAACGAGATCAGGGCTGTCGTGAACATGCGAGGTACCCCAGCGTTTTTTGTCACGTTAAACCCGTCGGATGTTAACCACCCCCTCGTACGCCTTCTCGCAGGGGATAACATCAACCTCGAACAATTAGAGGGTGGGCAGGAACTAGATAAGTGGGATCGCATGGTGCTAGTCGCTGAACACCCAGCGGCATGTGCGAAGTTCTTCCATGAAATGATCTCGAAGTTCATAACTATTGTGCTACGGTTTGGACGGGGGGAGCGTGGGTTATTGGGGAAGTGTACGGCGTATTACGGGACAGTGGAAACACAAGGTCGTGGGACCTTGCATTGCCATATGCTTATATGGCTAGAAGGCCACCCATCGCCGCAAGAGATGAGAGATATGATGCGTGAGTCCCCCCAGTACGAAATGGATATGTTCGCGTGGCTAGAGAGTCTCATCAAGTGCGAGTTGTTGGGTACAGACATGGTTGTCACAGAATCTAATGGGTCGACAGGCCGCCCGTGGCTGGCTACCCTCCCAGGCTACGTCGACCCCGGAACACGACTTGGCCCATCAATATCTGAAGTCCCAGTGCCTCTGTTTCCGATGCGATTCGCCTCAGACGTCAACGACCTGGTTATTAATACTAACTGGCATCAGCACACGGACACCTGTTGGAAATATTTGTCACCCAAAGAACCCCGGACGGATGCTAACTGTAGAATGCGGATAGATGGGACAACGCGGCAGGAGACTTGCATAGACGAGGAGAGTGGGTCCATCCTGCTACGAAGGCACCATCCGCGCATAGCAAACTACAACGATGTCATTATATTTCTAATCCGGGCGAATATGGAGATCAAACATATTGGGTCTGGCGAGGGGGCGAAAGCATTAATCTACTATGTTACTGACTACATAACGAAGGCACCCCTGCCAGCTCACGCCGGGTTAGCGGCTTTGCTTTATGCTATCAACAGAACACGGGAAAAGTACAAGGACGACCTGAATTGGGCCGACACGAGGCAAACAGGTGCACTGACAATGCTTGTCAATAGCATGATGGCCAGACAGGAGATCCCGCACCAGCAGGTCATGAGCTACCTTGTGGGAGGGGGAGACTCTTACAAAAGCGACAAGTTCAGAATCCTCCACTACGGGATGTTCGAGAGGCTCGTGTTACGACACTGGAAAACCGACGAAGGAATAGGGGAAAATACTGGGGGGCTGGATGACGAGGTGGAGGCTGCACGCCCACAGGGCGACCAAGACGGTCCTGGAAATGGCCTTTTCTCGGCTGCCACAAGCTCCGAGATGGTGGAACCTCTTCAGCACGACGACGAGTCCGTGACCCTTGTGCTCGGCAATGGGTCCATCACCGCGATTAACCAGCAACAAGATTACTTGTACCGGCCTACCCAGGCGCCATTCGCGGAGATGTGCCTCTACGAGTACACAGGCATGACGGAAAAGATCACCTTGACGGGAGAGAGTCGCCGGGTATCTCGAAGGCAACCCGTTGGAGACGACCATACTGCCAGGGGTAGGCCGGAAGAGCCCCGAGGTCATTTCACTTCCGATCATTCCCAACACGAAACCCACGTAGTAAGGAGGCGCACTGCGTGGGTTGTACCTGTGTTGTTAGGGGACAGGATACCGCGCTCAGACCGGGGACATGAAGAGAGGGCCCGGTGGGCACGTACGATCTTGACTTTATTCACCCCGTGGAGGCACCCCCGCGACTTGAGGAGCGAAGACGAGACCTGGTACGAAGCGTACGAAGCCCGCAGACATTGCATTAGGCAGGAACATATGCGGATCATCCACAACATGAACGTCCTCAGCGAGTGTAAGGACGCTCGTGACAATGCGAGCGCAGCGCTCAAATCGAAGCAAGGTGCTTCCCGGTTAGCTACAACGAACTTGAACCAAGCACCCCCCGATCCCCCTGACATCCATGGCGAGAGCTTAGCGCAGGACGGCTTCGGAGTGGACATCACCCCACCGGTTGCTGAGCTGCAAGACACGGCACCACAAAGCACTCTCATCCGCGAACTGGACAAAGAAATAGGGACACGATTCAGGTATGCCATTGACTGGCAGTTCTCAGGAAATGGGACTGTACCTCTACAATCAGAGGATTACGGGGCAACTATGCCTCTTACGGAAGATCAGAAACGCAGCATCGAGACTGACCGGGCAACCATGCGCAAGCTTAAGAGGAAACGTCGTCCGGATGACACGGAACCTCACAATCTACAGGATACAGATAGGAACGTCCGTCCGCGGACTGACCGACCACCTACTCTGGACACGATGCGGCTGGGCGGCGCGGATCCTGCCCACCTACGCCCGAGAGTCGGTGGCCCGGGGTTCGACCCCGAAGATGTCATCGCACAGATAATCTTAGAGAAAAACCTGCGATCCAATAACGACCAACTGAGAGCTTTTGAGATAGTCGCGCGCCACGTTGTTGGAGGAGGACCCCAGCTCATGATGTACATAGGAGGAGTGGGTGGAACTGGCAAATCGCACGTGGTGAACTCCATCCTGCGGTTGTTTCACCTTTTGGGTAAGAGTAAAAGCGTCCTCGTTGCCGCTCCCACAGGAGCTGCAGCTATCCTAATCGGAGGGCACACCATCCACTCCCTCACGTTCCTCCCAGACAAACGAGGTCGGGATCTACAGGAACTTTGTAAGTTATGGGAAGGCGTAGAGTACTTGATCGTCGACGAGGTGTCCATGATAGGAGCCACCTTCCTTAGCCAGCTAAACTCCCGGCTCCAGCGTGCGAAAGGTTCGAATGAACAATCGAGTGACATTCCCTTCGGAGGGGTCAACATCATTTTCACAGGTGACTTTGGGCAACTACGGCCAGTGCGTGACCCACCACTATACAGCCACGGTCTTGTCCAAAATCCTGGGTTGCAGAACTGCGAGCATAAGACGAGTATCAGCGCGCTGATGGGCGCATATCTGTGGCGTCTTGTCAACAAGGTCGTGCTCCTGAAGGCCAATCACCGCCAAGCAGGAGACCGGCTGTACGCCGACCTGCTCAGTAGAATCCGAGAGGGGAGAGCAAACACAGACAATGGAAATACCCCATCGGACGTCGATATTCTCAAAACACGCTACGCGGACCGTGTACAGGCGAACAGTGTGTTGAGAGGACAATTTTCCACCGCACCCGTTATCGTAGGAAGGAAAAAGCTCCGGGACCTCCTCAATCTCCGACTCATGGGCCACCATGCCAGTAATATCAACGCTAGCATTCACGTTTACCATTCACGCGACAAAATTGCGGGGCAGGCTGCCCGTGACGAGGACCGCCCTCACCTGTGGGCCCTTTCCTCAACCGTGACACACGACAGTCTAGGGAAACTGCCACTCTTTCCTGGCATGAAAGTCATGGTGCAGGAGAACCTTGCGTTCACCAACCACGTAGTGAACGGCACAGAAGGGACTATCAGAGACATCGTGTATGAAGTCGAGGGGGGCCGGAGATATCCAGTAGTAGCGTATGTCCAAATACCCGGAGCAGGGAAAGTGTGCTCTACGTCGCCAGACGACATAGTCCCCATCTTCCCTGAATGGACCACCTTTCATTGGACGCACGACACAACAGTTGCCCACAGTAGATCCAGCGTATCGAGGCTTCAACTCCCCTTGCTCCCTGCGTATGCCTACACTGACTACAAATCTCAAGGCAGGTCACTGGATACAGCAATCGTGGACCTATCAAGCGCTTCAACCCTGCAAGGCGCGTACGTCATGCTCTCAAGGGTACGCAGTCTCAACGGGTTGTGTATACTACGCCCATTTAATCCCAGCAAAATCGAGCAGCGACTATCACAGGAACTTCGCGAGGAACTGGCGAGGCTCCAACACCTTGACGACATAACAAGAGAAGGGTACCAGTCCATGTACGCACCTTAAGAGACCCGGCCTGGTAACAGGGATGATGTACCAATCAGGAGGTTATCATTGATGCACCTAGCCCCTGAAGGCGTGACCGACAGGCATAAGATCAGCTCCCACGTCAACCTGTGAGTGGCACGTACCAAAGACACTGGAAAGTTACTGGAAGACCATCGACACGCACGGCGCAGCTGCACGCGCGCCTACATCCAAGTCACGAGTATCGCCAACACGACGTTCCCACGCCGACACAAATAGACTGAATCCGTGGGTTTATGGTCCAGACACACCACCGACTAGGGCGGGGCGGTTTGTACCCTGCACAGCGAGTCTCACCGCGGCGATCTGCAAGGATACCCGGGCTTTCACACGAGCGTCGTTTCATAGGCTCCAGTCATATTGCCTGCCATACGCGCCTTACCGAAGCACGAGGGTGCGTACATGCCGCATTGCAACGACGTCGCTTCGTACACCGAACACACCCGCCTAGGTGCCGTAAATCGACCTCATACCATCTCCAAATATCATCAACCAATCGTCTTGAGCGCGATCACCCGCACATCCCGAGGCCAGCCGGTCTGTGGCAGAACAGCACATAACCTACAACCCACCTTATATTCAGACTTCCGTCGCCAACAACCCCTCCCCCCCACCAACCTACTGGGACAGCCCGTGCGCCCTCCAAGCCAACCCCCGTGCGGAATTCCTCGTACGATGCAGTCTACTTCGGCGGTGTCCAGTACCGTCCCCATTCTCCGGTAAGTGGATATCCGATATCTACTGTCCGACGGCTGAACTAAAATGCTACGCAGGATCCACTCGGAGATTGCAGGCATGGTGGCAGACCGCATGGACCTACCTTCCGTCTGCCGGTGGAGGACGACATGCCGCACCAATTACCACCACTCAACATCTTCCCTGCGCCGTAGCCTCACGACGCGTCTCGGCGCGTTTGTCCCCTATCCCCTAGTCTTATTAGACGCAGTCACGAAACACGGTGCAGTTTTCGGGGGTGAAATCGCACTGTCATTCGTCTTGCGCGCGGAGCCGTACGCCCTCACAGCCCTTGAAATCTTCGCCAGTAACTACCAATACGAGCGACTGTGCGAATCGATCCTGGATAGCCCCGCAATCAACGCACGCATTGACAGCCACGCCATTCTCAGCAGTACCATGTTCCATGCGCTCAGGCGCCTCATTGCCCAGACGTTGGTGATACGCCTAACGAACGGGAAGACGATCTACGTCCACCAGTCATACACATGTTCAGCCGCTGCCCCGATAGCGCGGTCCGTGTGTACCGCCCTCTCCAACTTCGTCACGGAATTCAGCTTCGGTTGTAGTCATCCCGAGCTCACCTTGGCACGCCGCGCCCTCCTCGCTGACCAGGAGTTGGAACACCTCACCCATTCCGATTCCCAGTGCTTGGACCGGCTCCTTGCCCACGATTTCTCCCTCGGCGTATCCCCTACCATGTGGCCAGAGTATAGACAGACCATGGACGGCGACACGCTACTCAGCGCGGAGGAGTGTTGGCGTCACCGCTTCATCTGCCCGAAGCAAGGTCGATACTTTGGCGACCAAGGATCCCTAGTAGGGTTCATCAACCCCCTTGGGAGAGACGAGGCGCGGTGCATGGATCAAAATGTCGCGCCTTTTGGCCCGATGGTAGTGTGGCGGTTGATGTCCACGTTTGATTGTGATGATGGATGCGAATACCTCGACGACGTGCTGGAGCAGGGTGTCGTATCCGTCCCCGTCCTTTTCAAGCGAGACCCGTTTGGAGAACTTCGAGATTGCGTCTCGGATCGAAGCTTGCGAACATCGCCCTACTACCACAGATTTGGGAAGCCACGTTCGCTGTCGTTCTGATTATATAGTGCTGTAGTTGACGAGTGCGCCCTCCACCCTTCTAACGTCCTGTGGGAATATAATATATGCCGTGGTCCTTGCATGGGGCCACGTCTTTGAGCTACACAGTCAAATGGGCCGTTAGGGGATACCGCAACAGCTGGAAGGCAAGAATTAGGTACGCCTACAGATGTCACTGGGGCTTTGAGCGGGTGAACCTCGCGCAAAGGTTTCGAAGCATCCAAAGACCCTTCGTGACCGTCATGAAACACCAGGTCCGAAGTCCCGTAAAGAATGACCCGCCGAAGTTCATCTCCCAACACCACATTGCACGTTATGCCGCCCTCTGTCAATGGTCCATGAGCCAGAAATGCACGAACAAACGAATACAACGCGTGTCGACTCGCGACCTCCCCGCCCGACACACCTTCAGAGGTGACAGGGGTCTCGATCAAGATTTGCCTTATATGGGATACGCCACGTGTTGATGGCACCGCTAACATGGACTGTCATTACTGAAATACAGACCTTACCACTAAAGTGTCCAGGAATACCCACGGATTCTCATCGCCGCCTTCTCCCCT
>VJXU01000930.1:0-70578 GCA_008694245.1 Ganoderma sp. BRIUMSc
ACACGCTCGCGCTCGGCACGTCGCTCGGCGTCGCGGGGCTGCTCATCGCGGTGGGGATCATCAAGGGCAGGAGGGTGAGCTACGGGACGCTGTGGCTGTGCTGGTTCCTCGTCGCGCTCGGGTTCAACATCGCGAGCACGGTGACGCTGTCGCTGCTGTCGAAGCAGCTGCCCGGGGAGTGGAACGGGAGGATCAGCTTGTTCATCCAGTGGAGCAACTACACGGGGCGGGTGACGGGCGCGGTGTTTGGGGGGTCGGGGGTGAAGATAGGGATGCTGAATTATGTGGGGGTGCAGCTGGCGTATGTGGGGGTGGGGTATGTGATGTTCTTGACGCTGTGGAAGCACTTGAAGGCGAAAACGGGGTAGAGGGAGCCAGTGAGGATATCAGTAGGGCACCTGGCGTGGTCGCTCGCTTTCGGACGTTGTCTGCTATGTTTTGCTGTTCGTTGTGCTCGTTAGACGTATACTCATCACACATCTTTAGAGAGAGACTAGATATAGAGAAACCATGCATTCTACAAGGTTTGGCGCGTATATAGCATAAAGATCATACAGGTTTACGCCAGCTGAGCTGCCTCGATCGAAACTTGGTGTGATCGTGGCGCAGCAAACCACCAACGCTGACTGGTCGAAATAGATAACCACCGCAGTGCGAGGTGTTATCTTGTTGTCAACACTCCTGAAAGGGGCTAAGTACAGATGTCAAGTTTCGCTGTGTTTGGGCTGCGATAAGGTGAGCAACACAGGCAAACAATCGCGATTGGTGGGGATCGGGCAAAGCGCTGTAAAGCGGCGGTGCAGCGTTATCGCAAGCGCCGAGAGGGCAGGCCTTATCGCGACGAGTGCAGACCTCGGTCCTCGGACTTGACCACGACCGTCCGTGGCTGAGGGCTTCACGTCCCTTCCTCTCGCACCTGCAGGCTGCCGCACCTGCGTTCGCAACTCACTTGGAATTGTCATGCTGGCAACATATACAGTACTCCATCGTCCACGGTGCTCGCACCAGTGTTCCGGCTTCTCGCCGAGCAACTCGACATCCACTGCCCGCAGCGACTCACATATGTCATCCGACGGGGCCCTTGGCTGTGACGAAGGTGCCATCGGGGGATGTGGCTCGTCGCAAGGTTCCTAAAATGTACGGTATGTCCTTCGACGCTCGGAGCAGGTACGCGGTCTTAGGCTGGATGAGCCTGTAGGTTTCTCAGGGCATCTCCCGCTTAAACACCCGCTGTCATTTCAACGCCTACACAATATACTGCCATCATTATTTCTCATCTCATCTGCGTGTTTCTCTTGGCATACCCCCGTAAGCGCTCCCCCTTTCGATGCCGCTATGGAGAAGGAGAAGCTGATGGGACCAAGCAGGCACATTTTGCTCTCCTCGTCGCGAACTGTGATGCGAAAGAACTAAGGCTGAGGATTGGGCGAAGCTTCTGACGCGAGTATTCTTAGATCATGCATGCCTTAATATGTAAGTCTGGTAGATTGATCAATGGTAGAGGCTGACCTTTCGATGCGCGACAGTCGGCCTTCCCTGGTGGGTCGTCGGATGCACGCAAACCTGACAACTACACCCTTGCGGCGAGAATGGGTATCAGTATCATGAATATGGCATTGTATGCGCTACATTGCATGCCTGAACTGCCTGTATCCTCTGCAGGCTAGGTTTATGTCGGCTTCGGGGAGTCTTAGAACCTCTTCGTTCCTGATTCACTAGCGGCCTGCAGAGGCAGATAACTGGGAACTTGATGGATGGTAGCGGTGGGATGTGGCGGACCCGCCTGCCTTCTGAGCTGCTACTACCGGGACCGCTTGCATTTCAAAAGGCATCGCTCGGTCGTCTCGCACAAGTCCTCAGTTGCTGAGATTCTGATACAGACTAATCAATAATCGGTCTTTTAGAGCCGATAGTGATGAATTTCCGCCAGATGTCGAGCTTTACGGTCTTGTCAATGGCTCCACGTTGTCACCACTGCGAACCTTGGGCAATCTTCATACCACGAAGCCGAATCAAATCCACTCAAACGAGCCAGACTTGACCCTTCCCCTCCATGTTCACAACGAACGCAGATTCCTTCCACCATCATGATCGAGGCCGACACCTAATAGCCAGCCTCTTGTCTGACATCGTCAGCCGCAGATGTATCAGTTGGCGGGGCTCACCGGACGCCTCGTCGTTCCTCGCTCAATGCCGCCTCGTCGTTCATCAAGTCAGCCTGACGTTGGAGGTCAACATGTCACTCACCACTGTACTTGCCCTTTTCGTCGCATGTTCGACCATTCTGGCCCACCCGATTGAGTCGGGCCAAGGC
This sequence comes from Ganoderma sp. BRIUMSc, assembly GCA_008694245.1. NCBI lineage: Eukaryota > Fungi > Basidiomycota > Agaricomycetes > Polyporales > Polyporaceae > Ganoderma > Ganoderma sp. BRIUMSc. Next base: position 2,315 of record VJXU01000930.1, read on the forward strand.
TTCGACGCAGCCACACTGTCAAAAGTCAAGGCCAACCTCGAGAACATCGCCACACACAGGTGGGTACACTCGCGTCCTACATCTCGTCTCTACTCGTCTGACCCCATGAGAACACAGTTGGGAGATCGGCACGGCGCTGGAGGCGGTTACAGAGCTGGATTGGCCAACGTTGTCCGTCTTCCATGGGACCGTTCCTCCTGCCGATCTTCCCCAACCGGACCCGTCGGACTATCTTTTCGCGAAGGTCAATGCGTAAGATGGTTTAGGCTCCCTCCTTGCTCCGATGAGGCGCTGATTTTCTGTGGATAGTGTTGTCGACAGCATACCCAATCCCTCTACTCCAGGTCCCCTCATAAACGGGGACGGTGCCGTTGGTGACCCGGCGAGTGAGTAGCCCTCGCCGACCTCTCATGACGTCACGGTTGCGCTCATTCCTCTCGCGTGTTTTTCTTTTGTTTTCAGGCCTGGGAGTCCCTGTCTCCGTCGTGAACCTCACGCGGACCGATCCCAGCGACGACAGGTTCATGGAAGCCGCCAAGAGCCAGCTCCAGTACATCATCACCGGTGCGCCCCGCACCGAAGATGGCGCGATTTCCCAGCGTGAAAGTGAAGTCCAGCTCTGGTGCAGGAGATCTCTTTGGGCTTCTGTCGTTTCCAGGTGCTGACTCAGACCAGGGCCGACTTCGTGTATATGGCCCCGCCATTTATCGCATACTACGGGGCCGTCGTGGGTGGTGACGGAGGCGACGCGCTTCTCGCCGAGGCGTACCAGCAGTGTAAGCTATATCGACAGTATCTGAGGGACGACAGCGGCCTCTGGAAGCACATCGTCCTCGGTTCGTTCCAGGACAACAAGCACTGGGGAACCGGTACGTCGCACTGACCATGTCGCTTTATAATCCACACGGAGTTTGTAACTCACTGAGATCGGCAGGAAACGCTTGGGCTGCCGCAGGCATGATGCGCGTCGTTGAGACCATCGCTCGCTCCAGGCAGGCTGAGAAGTTCGTCGTCGAACGTGCAGACCTCACGGCGTGGATCAACGAGATTTTGACAAATGTGTGGGCCTTCCAGGTCAGGACCTTGACTATGCCAGTTATCAGCTCATGGCTTCGTACTGATCGTGACTCCATGGTCGTCGCAGCGGACAAACGGGACTCTATACAACTACATCGACCAAGACACGTCCTTCGCGGACACCTCCTCGACTGCGCTCCTTGGGGCCGTTTCGTTCCGCTACGCACAGCTCACGGGCGACTATGTGCACCTTCAAAACGCGTACCGAGCGCTGAAGCTCGTCAGGGAGAGCGTGGACGCGGATGGCTGGCTGCTCGGCACCGTCGACCCTATGACGTTCAACACGCCGTCCCAGCCTGGGAAGTACAGTCCCGAGGGACAGGCATTCGTGCTGCTCCTACAAGCCGCATGGCGGGATTTCGACTCATCCTGGAGCAGGTAGCCCGTCACATGCACTGCGTTTGGCCGCCGGGGTACCGCCGTCCCTGCGCCACTCTGGGTATCCGTAGGGTCTGGCCGTAGGCGTCTGTGGGCTCCCTTGCCATCTGCCGGGTGTCCTTGGACTGTCTTGCTATCGGTGTTCTCAGGTTGTCTCGTTGTCTGCGCTATGCCCTGCCCCACCCTCCTAACGCGCTCCATACTACCTACTCACATCGCGGACTCACGACTCGGACGATCCATTACTCGTCCTCATGTACTGACGGCATCTTGGCATCTTGGCATCTCGGGCAGCATTACGGCGACTCAGAAGAATGAGTCCACAGCCGCGTTGAAGCAGATGCGCTTCTATTGTCACACTCGGGCACAAAGGCAATCCGGACTTCCATTCGATTCTTGCGATTGCGAAGATCTGCCATCCCTACGCGCAGCTTGGAGCGGATTTCTGGTGTCTTGCGGCCCCTCACCTACTACCACCTGTTCCCACCACTTGCTGCAAAGCGGAATATATAAATATTCCTCCTATGCTCCGCGTTCAGAGATTATGCATATTCCGCGAGTACTATCCAGCTGGGTCCCCAATGCCTCTAGCCGGGCGGCCCGGAAAACCCGCACTGGTGCACAAATTAACTCCGTCACCGTGGCAAAGTCTTCTTCTCTTCTTGCCTCTTCACTTTTCAGAACTCGCGGACCACATGCCCCTCGGATATATGACGGCGGCATGCTATGCCCTGCTCGTGAATGCGCCTGAGCTGGACCAGGCCTGCTGGGGAGACGGCAAAGCCTCGTGGCGTCGAGGTGGGCAATGCTCGCCGACTTGTGTGAAGCTTGTTTCTGATGTCTTGGTTCCGACTTCTTCTGGTTCCAATCTAGGGTTCCTTGGGGACGCTTGTGCTGTCCGTATATGTTCGTCTCTCACCCGGAAACTTTAAGTTTCGTGAACGATGCCAAGACGGACACATTGTTCTTTCTCAATAAAGCTTTGTCAACGCTATAACCTAATCGCTACAGGATCAGTCCTTTGGGGACGTCTACTATCTCTCTGACCAGTTCACTTTGCCGTAGGGTTGAGTAGAAGTTCAAATCATTGGCCGTGGAACAGGATTGCGCCACGTACGTACTCTTCCCTTAGGTCGCTTAAAGAGGACCCTCTCTCTTCAGGGCGATTTGCCTACCCAGTCGGCGGAAATGTCAAGTAGGGTTTTATTGATGATCCGTGTCTTGGCTTCGGTGGCCTTCTTGTCCCCCAGGCGGTGAATGCATCCCCGTGAATCGTTATCATTGGGTTGGTTGGCTTCCTCCGACGGCCTCGATCTGGATAGCAGAGGTTCTTCTGCAACGTGACGGGTGGCCGCCACTCGGATCGCTGGCATGCTTCGCGCCGTCTAGACCAGTCGACACCGACTGGATCGCATAGCTCGAAGACGTACGAAGGACAATACTCGGTGGAAGGGAAGGTATATATATGCGCTCGAACGACACGAGTTGAACAGCAGTGGCCTTCGGTCTCTCGCATTCACCTACACCTGCACTCGCGTTTCCCTCCCACATCCCTCCTTCACGTCCCCACCTCCCGCCACCCGTCACCTCCTACCCACCATGCAGTTCAGGACCCTCGCGCTCGCCCTCCTCGCCGCCGCCTCCACCAGCCTCGCGGCGACGGTCTCCGTCTCGTACGACGAGACGTACGACAACGCGAGCGCGTCGCTCACGAGCGTCGCATGCTCGGACGGCACCAACGGGCTCCTCACGAAGGGCTTCAGCTCGTTCGGCTCCCTCCCCCAGTTCCCCAACATCGGCGGCGCTGCGGCTGTCGCCGGCTGGAACGACGCCGCGTGCGGGTCGTGCTGGAAGCTGACGTTCAACGGGAAGAGCATCAACGTGCTCGCCATCGATCACGCCGGGTCCGGCTTCAACATCGCGCTCGCCGCGATGAACACGCTCACGAACAACCAGGCGGCGGCCTTGGGGAGGATCAACGCGGACGCGACCCAGGTCTCTGCGTCGGCTTGCGGGCTGTGAAGGGGCACGACGGCACAGGGTGAGTGGTGTGTGTTGCACGCGTGATTAATTGTTGCCGAGTCGGGCTTCTGGCTTGGAGACGGCTTCGTTTGTGGAGCGCGCGGGGCTAACGGGGACGTTCTGCAGACCACAGGGTTCCGTGCATGATGTACGAGGGTGCTACACGGACGATGCTCGGAACGATATCGGATTTTGACACGGACGCTTTGGGTTTTGTATCAATTTGGAGCCCCCACGGACTCTTTCTTCTGCACTGCATACAATGTTTGTAACCGTCGATGCGCGTTGTTGTAAAGCACAGAATTGCATGTTTAACTCTTTGGCTCGTTGGCGGTGGTATTCGGATGTGGCGCCTTTCGGTGTTTGGCGTTGGCGACGTGTCTTCTTCCTGCCATTCCTAGGATGGAATGCTTGCCTGGTGATGTTCCCTACGTAGAACCGCGCGGGGGTGGTTTGCTTGCAGAGGCGATTCGAAGACGATGACAATCAATTCGGGCCGTGATTGAATACACATACAGGAATCGGAGTCAGTGACACTTGGAGATAAGTCGGAACGCGGTGAGGGATCATCGTTGTCAGTATAATACTAGGATCTTGCTAGGTGTCTGGGTTGGGTTGAATCTGAGTGAGGTGCTGGTCGTTCGAGGACTCGGAGGGGAAGGGAAGGGGTGAGTACGCTGCCGTAGGTCATGTTGGAAAAACTTGAAAAAGGAATACGGAACGATGGAACGGTTGCTCATTAAATTGCGAGAACAGAGTATTCTTGATGAGAAATGCTCTCAAGGAGAGTGGTTGTCCCGAGGTCCCATTCAGGGTCGTCGTCGTCGTCGTCGTCGAACTGGGGGAGATCGTAGTCGTCACCTATAGAGGAAGCATTGTTGTCGAAGTCTCCAAAGCCGAGCCTGGTGGTGCGCCTACTGAAGGGAGCACCGAGAGTCGAGGCGGAGAACGAGACAGAGATCGCGTCGATGAGGGCTGCGAGGCGTTTGCAGCTGACCTTGAGGTCAGCATCGCAGTCCGCTTCGTATTCTGAAAGACAGATACTGCCCGGCGCAGTGGTAGAGGCACTATCGTGGGCGAGCGTGCAGATTGAACTGGCCATGGAAACGGAATGGATGGAGAGCCGCGTTTCCTGGCGCGCGAGAAGCGGGCAGGGGTATGCGTGGTCCGTTTCTTCGATGGTCCCAAAATCACCCTCATCAGGACTCTCTGGGACAACGGACAGGATCGGACGGGCCATATCCTCCTCGGAGATAGGGGAAGGTGTACGGAGCTCCCAGGAGGAGAGAGGGCTCTGAGGAGTGGACCTATCATGGTCGAGAGACGGGGTGGATGTTGCTGATGTTGCCAGTGGATTGCGACAAGAAGGTTTGCAATACAGTCCCCCAAGCGGATCGCCACGGAGGGTGGCGAGGGTGGCATCAGAGTCAAAGGCAAACCACATTTCCTTCTTGATCAGCCGAGGGCTAGGAGGCTGACTGTCGTCGAGAGGCGGGTGCGTAGAGGTGTGCTTCTCAGCGGCCGGCGGATCTGACGGGGCGACCACTGTGGGTTCTTCGGAATGCCTTCTCAAAATTCTGTTAAACCAGGTATCCGATGGCGGTGTTGTGGCGCATGTGGTGAAGGGGAGTCCCAGCCAGCTTGAGGACCTTAAGGGTGTCGGATCGTGTATCTTCTCGACCTGGACCTGGACCTGAACCTGAGCCTCGACTTGCGTTGTGGGCATACGGAGGGAGAAGCGGCGACGATGGGCCAGGAACGCCCAGGCGGTAGTAGCGGCCAGGACGGAGACGACCACGACGATAAAAAGGGCGAGGGCGTATGGAGGGAGTATGATGGTGGGAGCGAAGATAGGAGCCATGATGGCGACCAAGGCTGCGCAAGGAAGTTGATTGAGTGAGTAGGGGAGTATGCACGGTGAGTGAAGTGAATTCAACTCGCCAAATATACATCCCAAGGCCTGAAGAAGATCAGAGGCTGACTTGTCAGCTCATCCTTGCGTGCCAGCCACCCAGGCCGGCGTGGCGGAGAAAGAGGCCGAGTCGCTCATTTCTAAACAAGTTGAGCTACATATAAGTAGCGAATTGTGGGTCTTTATATGCCATGATGAGGAAGGCTTAGTAGCGTACTGGCAAGTGACAGTTTAATGCAGGTTGGCTGGCACAGTGGCAGGCGCCTAAGTAGGAACAGGTGGCAGTGACTGAAAAAGGCAGTCGAAGCGCCTGCTGCCGCATTCGGTCCGGCTCACGCGATTGGCTTCAACCTTTTCCTCTTCCTGACCATTGGCAGGACCTCCTCTTTCTCAGCTATCCTTCTTGCCGACCGGTGGATCCTCCTGTATTGAAACGATGGCTGCGGCGCTAGTTTCCAAGTCAGAACGCGCATATATCCAGGCATCGCTCCAAACAACCCCTCCGCTCCGGGCGGATGGCCGATCATTGCTCGACTTCCGAACGGTCCTGCTTGAAACAGGCGTGGCGCCTTTGGCCAATGGGAGCGCTAGGCTCAATATCGGAAAGATGGCTGGCGAGGGAGGCGGAGGAACAGAGGTCTTGGCGGCCGTCAAGCTCGAAGTCGAGGACGTCGAGTCCGGAGACGGGGTGGATGGAGGAAGAGTGGCTTGTTCGGTGACTTGGTGCGCATCATTTGTCTGACATGTCTCCTGAATCCTCAGTTGTCGAAAGCTAGCTCGCCTTCAGCTTACCCTCATCTGACATCAAACGCGTTGGACGACCTCCAACACGACCTCACCGTCATCCTCCAACAGACGACTGCTCATCCCTCCCTCCACCCATCTAACCTTACGATCATTCCTGGACGAAGAGCATGGCTGCTCAACCTCGACGCGGTCATTTTATCCGACTCCGGGAATGTTGTTGACGCGCTCTTCATGGCAGCAAGGGCCTCGCTGTGGGACACAAAGGTGCCGCGGACGCGACCTGTAGCATATCAAGCACCCTCAGTCTCCAAGAATGCTCAAAAGGAAGACCAGGACTCCATGGACGTCGACCAGGGAACGAGCAGTCTTGACACGCGCGACATGGGTAGGACCGCAGCGGACTTCGAGCTCCCTGACTACTGGGATGAAGGCGAAGTTTTGCAGGGTCGCGAGAGCTGGCCAGTATGTGTCACGTTGAATCTCGTATGTCCCCGTTGTCTTCATATGTCCTAGTATATGCGCTCATGATGCATATAGTTACCTCCGATTCACCTGCTCGATGCGACGCTCACAGAGGAAGCGTCGATACCTCTTCGCCTTCACTTGATGTTCTCGTTTCCCTCTGCTACTCGTCCAACGTTGCAATCCATGCGTCTATCGGGTCCCGGAGAGTTGGATCTCACATACATCAAGTCTTGTATCGCGGTTAGTCTGCCTTATGTGCTCACTTACATGGGTTTTCATCCACGTCTAGGATGGCGAAAAGTATGCAAGAGAGCTATTCGCGGCATTGGAATTCAAGCTTCGCGAAGAGGATGTTAGACGAAACACGAAGGCCAGAGACAGATTCGCAACGCTCCGCTGATCCTTCTGGACGTGCACGGCATCAAAAGTATAGCATACATGTACATTCTACTGAACTTCATGGTTCTCCTAGCTTTACTGCGCCTGTGCGGCATGCGCTCGCAGCACCTTGTTCAGTCCCTCCCTCTCCATGCAATTCTCGAACTTGAAGCTCTCTGCCAGGCGATCCAGCTGCTCAATGGACATACCCTTGAACTGGTCCGCCCACTCCCGCACCATGAACTCGCCGATCAGCATGCACCGGGCCACCCGTGCGACACGGCTCCGTACTGTCCAAACGGGGTACGGGTAGAGCTTACGGTGTTCCTCGTTCGGTACGTTTTCCTCTATGAGCCGCACGATCGGGTCGTACGCGTGCCGCACGTATTTGTCGTCGGCACCCCACGAGTCGGCCGCCAGGCGGTACTTGCGCTCCAAGAAAGTGGCGAAGTGCTGCCTGTATGCTGTTTCGGGTGAGACGTAGACCATGCCCTGGAAGCCAATGTCCTTGTACAACCAGATGGACCAGCTGAGCCGGTCCTGCGCAGCTTGCAGTCAGCGTCGCCTTCGGCTCTGCGCGAAAGCGGCTTACCTTGGCGTAGAGCTGGAGCTGGTCGTTCAGGACATTGTAGCGCCGCTCGTTGATCGCGTCTGTCGCGTCGCCCTCGTACTCCGGGCGCGCGTACACGGGGCCCCACTCGCCATTCCAGACGCAGAGCCCACGCTCGTCCATCCAGGCGCGCTTCTTCGCGTAGCTCTTCTGCATGCGCGTTCGCTGCTCCTCCGTGCGCGCGTACGGCTCTGGGGCGTCGGGGAAGCCGTAGACCGAGTAGTCGTGGATCGCGTAGGCAGTGTTGCTCCAGCGCGTGTCCGCGTCGTCGGGGAAGCCGGAAAAGTCCGTCGAATACGTGTTCCCGTCAAGGAAGAGGATGTGTTGCGGGTCGACGGACCTGATTGCTGCGTGGACGCGGTCGTAAAAGTTGACGAGCCCGCTGTGTTGCGGGTCCGCGGGCTCGTTCATTGGGTTGTAGCCTGCGATCCACTGCCGCGAAAGAATCAGCTCTCCCGTCTGTGGTGGTTGTGCGTGAGCGACGCACTGTCTCGTCCTTGTAGTGCTTGGCGATCTCGGTCCACAGCCAGACGAGTCTGTCTTGGAAGTCCTTGTGGATCCAGAAGTTCGCGATGTGCGTACCGGCATCTGAGTGCCACCCGCCATTCTGACCGCCGGGTGCGGTGTGCATGTCGAGAATGGTGTAGATTCCGTGTTTCGCGCATGCTGCGACGGCTCGGTCGAGGTGTTTAAACCCCGACTCTTTCAGGACGCAGGGATTCAGGTCGTCTTCGAAGTGACGGTAGTTGATCGCGATGCGGATGCAGTTCAGTCCGAGCGACTTGAAGAACGCTGCGTCGGGCTCGGCGAAAAAGTGTTCAAGGAACTGAAAGCAGTGGGGACGATGGTGTTTGCGAATGCGCGAGGGGGTACACTTAGTTGATTGCTGTTTACCTTGTCGAAGAAATACTCGGATTTCTCTTGTCCAATGACCTCAGCCAAGGTTTCCCGCACCTGGAACTCACATCCAGGATATCCTGTCGCATGGACCTTCATTTCCTGAAGCCATTGGTAAGTGAGTTGGGGTATTGTGCTCACCTGATATAAAGTTCTCCATACTGACCACAAAATGTCAGTGCCATCCTATAACGCCGGGAAGAAGAATCGGAACGCACGTCATCCAGCCTCCCAACCCCGCACCTCGCAATATCACTTCCCTACCCTCGTCGTCGACGATCCGCGTCTCTCTGACTCTGAGAAAGCCCGCCATAGCGCGAAGATCCCGCTCGGTTCCTAGTGTCAAGTACTTGTGTGGTGGGGGACCGTCGGCCTCCCTCCAAGCCGTTGCTAATCATATATGCGAACAGTGGACTCCACAGGGCGGCCGACTCGCATGAAGTAGAACCTTGCCGGCCGCTGCGACCCCGGACCGTGCAGTTCCCGCTGCAACCCATGACCGACGATAAGGTGATCGGGATGCCGTATCGGGCACTCCGGAGCCTCTGACCGCTCTTTGGTCGACGTCGAGCTGTGTTCTCGGCGAATACTCGGTCGCAGCTGCTGTCACTGTGGTCCATTGTGGTACGCGCTCGAGAGAGAGCAGGATGCATATATAAGCTGCGGGTGTGATTGCTAACACGCATTCACCCACAACCACCATGGCCTATCTGAAAGTCTCGGGAACGAAGATCGTCAATCAGAATGGAGAGGAAGTCATCCTGCGCGGTGCGGGCTTGGGTGGCTGGATGAAGTGCGTGACGTCCTTCAACGTCGTTTCATGGTGCTTACTGCTGAACAAATCGCAGCATGGAGAATTTCATCAGCGGTAGGCAATCATGCTCGCAGTGCGACAACCCGATGCTCACATCTGAGATCGGCCGCAGGATACCCTGGTTGCGAATTCCAGATCCGCGCTGAGCTCGAGAACGTGGTTGGGAAGGAAAAGTCGGAACTGTTCTTTGATAAAGTGAGTTCAACGTTTTGACATACACCCTATCTTCGAGGCACGCTCACTGAACCCTGTGGTGCGATAGTTCCTTGAATACTTTTTCCAGGACGAGGATGCTGCGTTCTTCAAAAGCTCGGGTCTCAACTGCATTCGCTTGCCCTTCAATTACAGGCACTTCGAGGGTAAGCTCTCAACGCCCATAATGCGCCCCGACTACCCCTGATCACCATCGCTCCATTTAGACGACATGAACCCACGCGTTCTCAAGCCTGAGGGTTTCAAGCACCTCGATCGCGTCATCGACCTATGTGCGAAGCACGGGATCTACACCATTCTCGACCTCCACACCGCGCCGGGCGGCCAGAACACCGACTGGCACTCGGACGCCGGCACGCACATCGCCAAGTTCTGGGAGCACAAGGACTTCCAGGACCGCGTCGTCTGGCTCTGGGAGGAGCTCGCGAAGCACTACCTCGGGAACACGTGGATCGCGGGGTACAACCCGCTCAACGAGCCCACGGACCCGTACCACACGCGCGTGATCGCGTTCTACGACCGCGTGTACACGGCGATCCGCGCGGTGGACCCGCACCACGTGCTCTTCCTCGACGGGAACACGTTCGCGAGCGACTTCTCGCACTTCGGGGACGCGCACAAGGGCTGGGAGAACGTCGCGTACTCGATCCACGACTACTCGGTGTTCGGGTTCCCCGCCGCGCCCGAGCGGTACGTGGGCAGCGACGCGCAGCGGCACCGCATGAGGCGCAGCTACGAGAAGAAGAGGCAGTGGATGGACGAGCGCGGGCTGTGCGTGTGGAACGGCGAGTGGGGGCCCGTGTATGCGCGCAAGGAATACGAGGGCGAGCTGACGGACGGCATCAACGCGGACCGGTACCTGGTGCTCAAGGACCAACTCGACATCTACAACAAGGTGCGTTGCTCTCTCATCTTGTTCTCGGCGCGGCCACGGCGGGGTGGCTGCCCGAGGATGCTGTCCTGGGCGGTCACCCCTTTCCGAGTCCACCTTCTGGACATGCCGCCATACATTTTTCAGTGGGACTGGTGCTCACTCGCTGTTTTGCAGGACCGTCTCAGCTGGTCGATCTGGCTGTACAAGGACATCGGGTTCCAGGGCATGGTGTACGTCTCGCGCGAGACGCCGTACATGACGCTCTTCAAGGACTTCCTCGCCAAGAAGCACCGGCTCGCCATCGACGCGTGGGGCGCGGACGACTCGCAGATCCGCCACGTCTACGAGCCGCTCACCGAGCTCATCAAGAAGGAGATCCGCCCCGAGCACCAGTCGCTGTACCCGGCCCCCGTGTGGAAGCTCACGGACCGCATCGGGCGGCTCGCGCGCAACATCCTCGTGTCGGAGTTCCTGGTGAAGGAGTGGGCGGAGCACTTCCGGGGCAAGAGCGAGGCGGAGATCGACGAGATCGCGAAGAGCTTCGCGTTTGCGAGCTGCTTGCACCGCGACGGGCTCAACAAGATCCTGACGGACAACGCGACGCTCGTTGCGGGCAAGTAGGTGTGTGGGGAGTCGCGCGTGAGGCCTTTTTATCATGAATTTGTATCAGTACCGCTGTACGATGCCCCTATTCTGGATGCTTACTTGCGCTTTGAATGTATACTCTATAGTTCACGTTTCGCTAGGTCCACTAAAGAATTCCAGAGCTGGGAACCACCAGAGTCGGCCGCTCAACATAGAATAACTTTGGGGGCCAAAGAGGCAGTGAGATGTTTCTCATTTCCTCAACCCAGTGATAAAGAACTGATATTGCCCGGCGAGCTCGCCGATGTGTCATGGCAATGGTTCTGTGGCACCCTGCTTAGGGTTCGAAACATGGCGCAAAGATTCATGTTGTATGTCATTCATGATCACGTCGGCCGGCGAAGCAGTCGAATTTCTTCTCCCGTCCTCGAGTCCTCTAAATTCTTCAGAAGCATGTGCACTATTGGCACATACAGTTGGTTCAGTTGATTTCAGGATCATGGTCATCATATTAGCGTTGGATGCGGTATTGACGAGGACTGTAGAAGTCAGTGGGCGGTTTGAGGAAGGTAAGGAAGCGCTTAGTATCTATTGATGAGATGATTGCCCGTTACACGCGGCGTTGTGCCGTCGGCTATGCTGTGGGGTAATTCCGTGCTTCCACGACCTAGCCTTTCTCCCGGACTCGGCATTTTTCTCTACGGCACTGGCTTGTCTTCTACGTCTGGGCTCCCACTCGCTGCGATTTACCTTCGCACCTCGAGATTCGTTCAAGACCGCTCTTGAGCAGTGGACGACTTGGCCCGGACACGCATTGGGTTGCGGACAGATGTTGTTCTGGACGTGCTGATTGCCAATGCGAATGGCCGAAACCTGCACCGCGTCCTCCATGTCTGCCACCAAACGCCCACCGCCCAGCCAGTTCGGCAGTGCTAGCGCGCCCTACAACCGTCTTCTCGGTCACTGTCCCCCTCTCATATAAAAGGTGAGTCTTGGCTCAACCGTTGCTTCGCATCCCCCTCGGATCCTGCCTCTTCTTCCTTCCTTCCACCCACCCAACCTTTCCTGTCCTCGACTCCTTCCACGCCACCCGCCATGCTTGCCTTCAGCCTCCTCCTCCCCGCTGCTTTCGCTGCTGTGGCCTCTGCTCTCCCTGCCGCTAAGCGTGCTCTCGGCCCGTGGTGCGACAACCTTGGCGGTGGTGCCTTCGACAACGTCGCCAACTTCACCCTCGCCGCCTACAACACCACCGGGACGAACACGAACACCACCGGGGCACCCTTGGTGCTCGGACAGGCGGGTGCGATTGACGGCGCGTCGTTCAAGGTCTTGTCGGTGAGTCGAACGCTCTGTCCTATTCCAACTACACTGGGTGTCTCACAGGAGCTTCCTGTGGCATGTATGCGCACATAGACGTATGCGACATTCCCCTACAACCAGTACCCCTCCATCGAGCTCGTCGACGGCCGTCTCATCCCCAGCGGCCCCGGCACGTCCCCAACCGCCATCAACGGTGTCACCGACGGCTCGGAGGTGATCTTCGTCGCGAGCAACTCGGTCGACCCTTCCCAGAGCGCGCAGATCTGGTGTGCCGTGGTGAGTTCCCGTCCTCCTCCCTGCTCTCCTCCGCACACCCGCCGAGACGTCTGGAATGCACTCCTGATTCGCTGACCCCTTCCCTGCGACAGGCGGACACCGACCCCGCCGGGCACGGCACGGGCCACCCATTCCTCGCGTTGAACAGCGACACGGACTCGTTCTCGCTCTGCCAGCGCGACTCGCAGAACAATATCGTGTACAAGGCCACCACGAGCGACGAGTACGACTTCGACACGTGCTATCCCGTCAAGCTCCAGCTCATCTACTGAGCCTGAGGCCTCGGCTTTCGCGCTCGCGCGGCGCGGCATGAGTGGGCGCACGCGCGCCCATCCGGACAATGTTTGAGAGGAAAACGGATATGAACCCCGTCGCACCCAGCGTCATGGATGGACTTTCTTGAATAGGCCGTGTCCCGGATGGACCGGACACAATGGCCTGGGACGGTTTCGTTACGGACTCTATGGACGCTCTCTCCGCGCTCTCGGTCCTCTGATTAGGGAAAGGATTTAATGAGTACACATACTTGCTTGTAGGACGGGCGTACTGCGCCCGCCATAATCACAAAACTGTCCATTCGTTTGATCTTCTTTTCCCCATCTCCGCTCCGCGTTCGCGGTGCTGTCGTGTCCGCTTTGGGTCCAGGGCATGAAACTCACACCCAGAACGTTGGTCTGGTTGAGGTCCGAATGGAAAGGGATGTACTCCACGCACGCCTGGATTCATTGGCGGCGATGTTCGGGATTCGAGCCTCTGGCTTTCACTGCCGGGTTACTGTAGGCGACGTCGTGGGAATGGGTGCTGCAAACGAGGCCGGCTGCTGGGCGAGTGCCAGGTAAGTACAATCATCTCCGCTACCTTTGTGTTGAAGAGCTCATACGTAGAGGCATTCAGCATCAGTCCGTCGATAACTTCGTACAGTGCAGTTCGCGTACGTTTTCATTCAGACCTGGGCTTTTCCGTCTAGTCCTCATCTACATGCGATATACGCACATCGACAAACTAGGCTGTAAGAATACAGGTACGTATACCTACAGCCTGGAGTGTCAATCGATGGATGCCAAGGTCGAAGCATGGCTGGCAAACATAAATGGAGACCAAGCGTACGTGATATTGATATTAGAACGAGGTCCGTATCTCTTACGCTATTGCTCGCCATCACAGGGCCGATGTCCTGTTGGACGAACAAGGAGGATTGCTTCCTGACAGCAGTGTGCTCGAGGAACATTTCATCGGGCCTGACGCTACGCCGTGAGTCTCTTACAAGTCTCTCACCAGGATATTCGTCGCTGTAGCAGACGAATTCAAGTTCACTCATTTAGTATAAACTTGTACTAGTAGTGCTGCACGAAAGTCGAACTGGGATGAGTTTAAACTGTGCGTATTTGTTCCAAATAAGCATCCAAGCTATATCATACATAACGCTGGCACTCAGGTTCATGTGGAAGACGATTTGGGCCAATATAAATGGAACGGACGACTCGGACTCGGACGTTACGACGAACTCGGCCGGTGAACGTCGTCCCGGCATCCTTGAATGGTCATTGGATCACCATATTTGCACCCTCCCATTCGTCTCTCAACTAGGAAAGAGCTACAATACAAGATATGAAGGAAATTTGCAGGTCTTACGCAACTTATTGGGCTGTAGGTCCGAATCGATGGTAACTTTATTCAAAGTCCCATGGCAGACGTAGATATCGAGACTAACGCTGATTATTACTACATTGGCAGATCGGTCCTGTGGAAGCTTCGAGTCCATCCGATAGCTCGTACAGCCTCCTGGCGGCGGAACTCTTGAACCTGCTTAATGGTCACGATGACGAAGCACAGGCGATATTGGTGCCCGAGACGGGCCGGTCATGTTGCGGCACAGGACGTTGCACTTGTTGGCGGACGTCGTGGCATGAAACAGCCCGGTGCTGCGTGCTTGCCACTGACGGTCAATTAAAGTGGCATAGCACAGACCACATTTATCGATTCTGCGTACGTTGTCCGCCTTTGAACCGTATAGCGCACAGTTCATCACCCTAAGATGTTTTAGGTGCATGAGCTTCAGCCGCTGTCCCGAGTATGACCAACGCATTGTCGGCGTAAGTGCTGTCGCACGCGAGGACTACGTGTATGCCAGAGGCAGGGGGAACGATGGCCCATGTCCATACGCACCACTTTCCCACCCGCTCCGCAAATGGCTGAAGCTACTCATGGACGAGGACCAGGAAAGAGGTCGTGCCGACCCACACTGGGACGCATACTCAGGCTCGGACGAGTTTCAACAGATGTATAGCGCATTAAAGCACATCTGGAAGATGAGAGCAATGATTTGGGAGGAAGAACAGACATTCTTCCGCACCGCGAGGTTCAAGCCTACGAACTCGAGAAAGCGCGCCATGGACTCAGCCATGCGGACGTTCAGATGGCGCATTGACCACTATCCTCTAGACGGTGGCGTGGATGGCGCTGTCACGACAGTCGTCGTCGATGAAGGCTTCTGTCGCATACTGCAGGCCTTCATCTCGTCCAATCCGGACCTTCGGGATGATGTCTTGTTCTTCAAAGGCCTTGATGGTATGACGTTTTATCCTGCGATGCCTTTCGCTGTGGGGCTCGATGAATGAATGATGACACCCTACTAGTAGATCATCAATACCACCTCCCGGTCCTCCTCATAGAACATCAGGACGAAGGCAGCGTACTGCATGCCGCCACGGAAAATATACAGAGGATGCGTTGCACGAGCGCCGCACTGTTTCTCGCTACCCTGGGAATCATGGACTTCCCTGTGTATGGCCTGTCGACTTATGAATCTCATGGTTCGCTGAGCCAGACATGGTACTCGGAAGAGGACAAGGTGGGCCATCGCCCCACACTCTGTGCTGCCTGTGTAGAGCTGACATGTTCGTTCCTTCAGTGCTGCTACGCTGTCGATCAAGTTCCCGCTCAGTATCACTTCGACATACGGGAAAGGGATGGCATCATACGTTACATTGCCTTCCTGGTGCAGATGAGAGTTCACGCGGAGGAACTACGGTTGCGCTTCGAGAGCGTCCGAGAGTCGATCATCACGAAACTGTCCACGAGTGAAGGACAGGAGTCTCTTCGGTGGACACTTGACGCTCAAGTCAAGACTTACAGCGTGGAATGGAGTCGATGCTGACTTGGATCCCGTTCAACTGGGAGTAGGAGCAGTCTCGGGGTTGTATATCTGATGTCTTAGGTATGGTGCAGAATGTGGGAGCTTTAATTCAACGAAACGTCTGGCCAGTGGCATGTCATAATCATTCATGGGTGTCCCTTCAAAATATCCTCAAGCTCGCCTTGGGGTCATCGGACAGGATATTCTACATAGAGATTGCGCTACAATACAAAGCACGAGTCGTCACTTCCATGTCCACGAGCCTAAACGTATGACAACAGTCAAAAGACGGAAGGTGAATCTTCAACTGAGAGCGATATCGAGGAAGGGTAAAGGGTCCATCATGCCAAACAGCGCTAGCTGCAGTCGCACTGGGCGCTATCTATGCCGCCACTTGGGACTCCGAACGACTGCGAATGACTATCAGTACCGGGTAGATCTTTAGCACGTCATTCCCATCTCCAACTCCTTCTCTCCTGTCTGAACTGCACAAATCTGCTCTAGATCACGATACGACCCTCTTCAACTCCATGCCGAAGCCGTTGATTATCCAAACTATCAGTCAATACTTCAGCACGACAGACACAAGTGATCCGATTTTCGGTGACTTCAATGCCACTCTCGGCAATAAATCAGAAGAGCGCAAGGAGGTTCTGCGGAAGCAGCTTTGTCTGTTCGAGTCATCTAGTGAATACGTATCCAACTTATCCAGCAGCTCCAAATCGCATCAAGCGCTGCGAAATGTCCATTGTCTTCTCATTTCACGCACAATGAGAGAGCTTGTACCAAAGGCTGAAATATTGTGCGTGCTGTCGTGATGGGGCCGGTCCCGTTGCTTTGTCACAGTTGCTAACTCAAAGCTTCATAGTGCTGAGTACACCTCCACAAGCACTGAAGAAGTGGCGGCTATCTGGGTTGTGTTAAAGGATTACCGGCAGGGTGAGCAGATGGCACTCCAAGTTCCTTCAGTGTTTGATGACGATCATCGATATTTACCATCCTATGGATCCCATACAGATGAATGCCGTCGTCTTGCAGGCGATAAACCGCCAACATCCTGCAGCCAATCTAATATTACGGCTCATGAACACTTCATCCGCCTTCAGATCCTCTGCACAACGTCAAGTGGGAATGCAGCAAGTGTATTGAATAGGGAGCTGCATAAATATGCCCGAAACATCACCTCCCCAGCCCTCCCAATAATTTGTTTTGACTACTCCAAGTCAGGAGTATTGACGGAGGTCCTATTGGGTTGGGTTGAAGAGACTGTTGTATGACAATTCAGCCTCTTCGAGTGTTCATAGCACTTACATGACGTTTGTATTTTGGCACAGGAACAAATCATCAGCTTAAATTTGTCTCGGGCAGACTCGGACAGATTGTTGATGTGCCGCGTTATTCTATCCCTGCTCGCATTGGCCGAGTATGCAGAGACTCATACTTTAGGTAAGGTTCCTCCCTTCACCTCGACCTCCATTCAGCCTGACAATGCGACTCGGAGGTATAGCGGAATCAAGTGATACCACTATCCCAATTGCTACAGGGCCTCTGGAACCCCAGGGCAGTGATTCAATGAAGTTACCTCGCTGCCGGGACAACTCGATCGAGGAGTGGATTGCTGGCATAGTGACTGAAGACGAGTCAACGAGGTGCGTTTTCAAATGGCTTAACTTGCGAACGGTAGTGAGATGATACACACTTAGCCATACGCCTCTTGGAATACAAGTTGAAAATGTTCAGTCCATGACAGATACAGTCCCATCACGGTGCGTGCATATTGCTCTTTAACTTGGGCCGCATCCCAGATTAACAGTAATTTCATCCCTACTAGCATAGTAGATGATTTGGGAATGAAGTGGCTATCCAAAACCCCTAGCAAAAGGTACGAGATTGTTTATCCTAGGTGAACTTGGTGATGTAAGGCTTAAGCATAACTACCACAGGATTTTGCACAGTACCTTAAATCCCAACAGTTTGGACTCGAAGAACCCAGGTATTATCGAGTGGCTATTTGATCACTATGTGTGTATCCTCCCGGCCCTTTCCAACTGCGTTGGGCCCCCGGGAGTGCATCACAAGGACCACAAAGCGCAAATGATGAGACTCGTATATAATTCCGCCCAACCGCAAGGAATCCGGGTACGCACCACGGCGATACTCTTGCCTAGTTAACTCATAAAGCTGTCCACAGGATTTCAGGAGTATACAACTCAAAGTCGCTCTCATTCGCGAGATGGATCTGCTCTCTCGGAAGGCAAGGTGTCGGATTCCGAAACAGTGGGAGGTAGAGTGCGACTGGGACAACGTCTTCCAGTCGCTCTGCCAGTCTTGGCATGACGGTGTTGCAGATACAGACAAGAAGTGGAGCTATCTGTAAGCGGGCCCTGTTATATTCTACCATCATGGCCGTGAAACGTTTTTGACAACCATGACTAGAACCAACTGTCAGATCAATTATCCCCGGAGTTTTGAACGTGACCAGTGGCTACGCGGTCATAGATATATCATTGACTCCGAGCCCAGTGGCCAGGAAGACACGGTCTCACTTCCGATCAATCCGTCCATCCAGACTCAACCATTTGGACTCGCATATGAGGCGATCATCAAGCACACTCGTGCTATGCGTGACCTCCTGCCTTTTGTATGGGAGCATCCATCGAGCTCCGACGATCCCACGCTGGTCCCAGAGGATGCTCAAGATCCTGCATTCCTGCATTCCATCAATTATGCTCAAGTATTGCTTGTTGAGGCGAATCGAGTTCGAGGAGACTTCGCGGTCTGGGTAGCAAGGCATGATGGCCAAATACTGAGCACATCAAAAATACACTCTCTCTTGGCAGGGAGAGCCATCGAGAAACGAACTTTGGAGTATCCAGTGGAAGGTCGTCTAGATGGAAGCATTACCGTCAAAATTCCTGGCATTTTATCCACGCTGTCGGATCGTATGGGTGGTTGTGGTCGGGTCATGGTCGAGCTCTCGAACAGATTCAAGTTCTTCAGGCGCTGGGATCTTGAAGGTACATGTCCCGCCTCGTACTCATGTCTTCTCCGAGTCCTGATCTCAGACTTCCTCTCTGCAGATAACTCAAGTTCGCCACTGTCTGAAGATGCACTTCACCTACCCGTTCTCCTTATCAGTCATCAGACAGGTGGGGACTCGGAACTACAGAACGCGATCATAAACGCCCAACGATTGGCTTGTGTCAGTGCAGTCAGCTTCCTTGCAGCCCTTGGGATCAAAGACTGTCCGGTGTATGGTTTGGCGACATATGGTGTGTACGGCGCCGTCTCCCAAGCATGGTACTCGGGTGCGGATAATGTATGTCCTCTCGCACTAGTGCCTAGCCTCGAGCGGCTGAGCCCCACAGTGTGCCCACCAGCTAATGTCCTCCTTCAGTGTTGCTATGCAATCGATGGCGTGACCCCCAAGGACCGCTTCGATCTCAGCTGCGACGATGGCATCCTTCGCTTCGTGAACTTCCTGAATGAACTAGAGCAATGTGCGCTGCAAACGCGCGAGAAGTTCGAGGGCATCCGTGCCAACCTTCTTGAACGTTCAGGCACCGAAGATAGTCGTGCTGGACTATTCTGGACGTTCTATTCGCAGTTGAGCGAATACAAGTTATGGCCTTATGGTGAAGGCCCGGCATCTATGACTGACAAGGATTTGGATATGGATGCGGAAGATTCAGATGGGAGTACAAGTGTCTAGGAGCCGGACTTCTCTCGTCTTGAACTTATGGTCTGCAAACCATGCAAATGGATGTCTTTAAAGCCACACTGTATAAGCATAGTACCGGATGAACATGTAGTTGGAGAACCCTGTTGCTTGAACATTCGATTCAGATGTGGGTGCTGGAGGTCTTGGTTCGCGATACATGCAGTACGGGAGAGCTTGCCTGGCGGAAGATCAGATACATAACTTTCGATCACTTGAGGTCCATACAAAGAGCGCACAAGTGCACATGGCGTCAGTTGGTATCAGCCTCGACTCTCGCCCAATTTCGTGACTCGCATACACTCAGTATGAAAACTTCTACTCAAGAATTGCTAGCGTATGTACCGCAATGGGCAACATATTTGTTTTCAGTATCGGCTACGCCACTGAATCGGCTTGGAGCAGAATTAGCTAGTAATGCATACGGCCTCCTCTGGCAGAACCCGCCCAATTTGAGGAAGGGCAGGAAGCCCCGGTGAGCTCAGGTATCTGTTTCTCCATGTCATGCGCTGATGCTGTTACAGTTTGTTACGTGAAACCACTGACTATTGCTCGCACGACGATCCGGGGATGGCTACGTGGATGCTAGACCACCGCGTTCTCGGTGTCCCAGTGTTTCGAGGGCCAAACAGTGGCAGTCAAATCTATAACACGCACAAATCCATGCTGGACAATTATTTGGAATTTAGTCTATCCCAATTGCAAGCCGCTTCAGTGGGTGGATCTCTACCGAAAAGGTGCACAGTTCGACTTACATATCATTATGCACTCAGGATACTACACTCTTACACTTGAAAGGTGGCGACACATCGATCGTATCGCCAAAAGGGCTATCACGAAGCGGCATAAGCTCGGAGGGGTTGGTTCGAATCTTGGGCACATCCGAGGCGTCCTTGGACTCGCGTTGGTCATTAGTCCATCGTCAGTACTTCGAATTCTTGAAGTTGCCACACTCAAGCTGTGGCTTAAAGATCGCATACAAGTGAGTTTTGCCTCCCTGCTCATTCATTAAGGCCTTCGGAATGTCAACTATTATTAGGACGGACTTGACCGGAAACACAATACGGGCTCTTGGGGTCCACCACCAGCTCCAACCTCGAGATGGAGCTGCCTCCTTCGCCGTACAATCCACTCGTGAAGTCATCGTGGACCATTTAAATATGCTCAATGATGTCGACGAACACATTCGTAATGATGGCAACTCCCAGGAATCCTGTCAAGAGGTTTCTTACGTATGGGATGAAGCGTCGACGCAAAATGTCGAATCCCTTCGCAGGACCATGGAGACTGAATCCACGGTGGAGGCCGCATACGAGACACGTATACGCTGCTATCCAGGTTTTTTCTCTGCGGTCGGCGCGGTGGTTGTGACTATCCCAGTGTCTGCTGTGAAGCTTCCCAGAAATGCCGCCGAAATCCTGCGAAACTTGACATTTTTTAAACCCTCAGATTCACAGCCTTTCGAAAGCGATACTATACAAGTACAGCTCCCTCTGTTGTTGATTAATGATCGGACTCAGGCCGACGTCAACAACAAAGCTACAGATAACAGTTACGACTCGGACTTCCCCCCAGTCTCTACGAGGAACACTCACAGAATTGCCATCGTGAGCGCGGCTTAAGGTACTTGGCACGCCTAGGAATCGAAGACTTCCCCGTCTTCGGTCTTGTTACGTGTGGTGACAAGGGATACCTGTCCCAAGCTTGGGTCTCTAGCACGAATAAGGTGCTTTTCTCGATATATCCCTCGTTTTATTCTCGCATGCCTGCCCATACTAATATGATACTCCTACAGTGGTGCTACGTCGCCGACCATAACAACCAGACCGATCCGTTTGATATAGGGTCTGGCCGTCGCGACATCGACCGCTACCAGATGTTCTTATCGAAGTTGACAGCCCACGCGCAGAAGTTGGGGAAGCGATTTGAGGAGGTTAGAGAAGCACTGTTGGCTCGGGCGACGGGAGACGAAGCGCCTCTTCGTTGGTCTACGCAAGCACAGCTGGAGGAAGAGGAGATACGATCCAGAGGGGCTCTGCAGTAGGAAAAGCCCCTTGCCTGTCTATCTATTGCCTTCACGAAATGTGAGAATGCTTGTGGAGCACAACGAATTTGTATCTTCTAGTAGCTTAGTCTGCATAGTGTCGAGTTGTCGGACATCGTTAACGTCCGAATGCAGGATATACTTGTGGCCACCCCAGTGGCATACGCACTGCAGGATATCATAAACAGTGATTGCACTACAATACAGATCATAAGGTGTCAACATCCAGCCCTGGGAAGAACCTAAATCAGCGATGAACGTTCGCACAGTGGAGCAGGAGATGGTGTATCTTCGAAAAAGAGGGATAGCCTGGAAGTGGGAAGCGTCCATCATCGCTGACCTAGTGATCGCGCGACTTCCTGCAGAGTTTCAAGAGGGCGTAAGCCCAAGCCAGGCAAGTCAAGAATGAACAGCGTACCGGTATTCACCCTCTGGCAACGCTGAGTTCCTCAATCTCGCCTTGCACTGTAGAAAGAGACTCGGCAGCAGTGGCAAAGAACAAGGCACGTCGGTGAATCTTCGACAAGGCAGCTGAGGTAAAAAATTAACTGACCTGAGCCTTCGCAAGCTCGTTCAAGTTCTTCAAGGGTTCCGGCTAGATAGTAATTCTTTGAGTGGAGAACGAGGGAGTGAACGTTCGCGCACGCACATTCTCAAGCACGGTCTTCATAAGAGTGATCGCAACCTCCGTCTTCTGGACAAGGTCGTCCTCCGCGTTCTCAACCTCCAACCGGGCGGCTTCCTGCTTCGCTTGGCTAGAGTTCTTCAAGCTGACGAGACGCAAGCAAATGCGGGTCGAGTGTGAGTCGTCGCAGTCCCTGTTACGCCCGAGATGGACACTCACGTCTGCTTTGCGGCGTCGAGCTCGAGCCGGCTGACCCTGACCGCCTGGCGAGCCTTCATCGCGACCGCGATGCTCGTCGACAACGTAGTCTGCCATGGCTGAAGG
Source organism: Ganoderma sp. BRIUMSc (assembly GCA_008694245.1). Taxonomy (NCBI): domain Eukaryota; kingdom Fungi; phylum Basidiomycota; class Agaricomycetes; order Polyporales; family Polyporaceae; genus Ganoderma; species Ganoderma sp. BRIUMSc. Next base: position 24,730 of record VJXU01000930.1, read on the forward strand.
AACCGTTCCCTAATAGCATTGTCCTGCTCCACGTGTGCATTAGCGATCCTCTCCCATGACCCGGCGTACACCCGAGCGCCTTGCCCAGCTTGCCCTTGCCTACCGCAGATGTCGAATGCACGGCGAGGGCAGCAGTGGTCGCAGAACGGCCGATAGCATGGGGCAGGGTCTTGTGCTGAGGGGCGGCAGGGGAGACGGGTGCGGGTGTGGGGAGGTTGGTGCCCTTGAGGTTGGCGGCGGCGAAGTTGGTGATGCCTTGTGCCGATAGTCGTGCCGAACTCGGTGAGCGATTCTTGGATTTGGGTGGGGTAGTCGTACGTCTCACTCTCGTAGGCACGGGTGACCCTATGTTGGGACGGACGGGGATGAGCATTAGAGCAGAATAATGACAAGGACCCGGGAATCGCACTTGAGGAGAGCGACATGAACGACCGGAGGCTGTCGACGCGAGCCTCAAGGTCTTGTATGCGGACGAGGGTGTCCGTGAGGCGGTCACATTCCGGGCACTCCGATGGGGCTCACGACGTACCTGAGAGAGTTCAGTGATCTCCTCTAGGGCGACTCAGGATGGCGTTTGAGGCTATTGAGGTACTCCCGTCTCACTCCAGCCTCTACGAGCACTCGAAGCTAGCACGACCGCCCTCACGGACCACGTTACTATACATGGCGTGGTTTTGGCCTTGGGAGGGGGGGCAGTTCCTGATAAGCAGGCAATTCGGAGGTGTATACGCAAGCGGCGCAGGCTTCAGAACCAAGCAGGGAGCAGCAGGGAGCAGCAGCAGCAGTCGTCGCACAAGGTAAAATAGGTATGGAAGCAGCACCAGAAGTGTTCCTGGCCGTCGTCCTCTGTGCGTTCCCTCGGTTTGTTCCCACGAGAGACGGCTGCGGCATTTCCCGACAGACGGACTGTTGGCTTGAGCACGGCCAATTGCGCATCCAACTCTCGTCCATCGTGTATGTCGCCTTCAACTCTCCTCGCGGATACCCTGTCGTGGCTGACAACATCGACGGAACCTCCACGCCCCCTCGTTGCAGTACCTGTACCCCCACAAAGACGCTCAAGGGGCTGCGGTCGCACCAGCGCCGCCAGACTCTCCAGTGCAGGCGAAGCGGATCCGGAAAGCAAGAGACATAGAGAAAAGCCCTGCTGGGAAGCTAGAGTACCTGTCAACGAACTCAATGAGAAAGCTCACCAAAATCGATATATCTGTGAGTGAACTTCAAAAGCGACGATAGCTCCCCGTCGTGCACACGCGCTCTGCACTGTACATGCGAGCTCGAGGAGCTAATTTGGCGGACCTATATAAGACTCGATAATTTTCACGACTTCTTGAAACTGGTCTGGTATCAAAGAACAGACCAATGGATGAGCTTAGGCCGTGCGTTTACACTTTTCCTCCAGGCTATTTCTCCGCCAAAATTGAGGCTAACTATTTTCTAGATCCCATGCAGGAATTAAATGGCCTTCTCTGGAACCCAATGCGCGGTGACGTTCTGTCTCGAAGCCCTTGGAACCATAGATGTGCTCATGGATTCACAATGGTAGGATTTTGAATGGTAACCTCTACCGCAACACATGTGATGGGCCAGGAATCAGATATTGGTTATTGGACCATTATGTCTTCATTCTTCCAAGCCCATCAAACTGTGTCGGAGCCCCAGGTATCCAACATTACGACAAGAGAACACAACTGACGGCTCTGGTCACAAATGACCCTTGTGACTCCCAGCTTGAGGTATCATGTTTCGTCAGGATGCTGTTAAGGTCTCAACTCTGCTCACGGAATTACTCACAGGACCCCGAAATAGCACTTCAAGTCGTCCTCCTCCAGGAGACGGCTTTGATACTTCGCACACCAGGAACAAGGAACTCCACTAACACATGGGAGATTGTATGCCACAATGCTTTCGGATGGCTCCGTAAATCGTCGCACTTGCATGACCTTGAAAGTACCGCCCTGTCTGACGACTGGTGCTACATGTAAGCTTTCAGATCATTGTTTAGGTGCACGTGTCAGAAATCCTCCTTACTCACCTTGTGTGATTAGAACCGAATGCCGGAACAACTACCCCCGGAGCCTGGAATATGATCACTGTGTTCGCAGCCTCAAACATCTCGCCGAGGACGGCCAGTGGCAAGCGCAAGCCGTGACGTTTCCTGAGGTCAGGAGCCTGCCTTCCTTCAGTCCCGTCATGCCATTCGCGCCCCTATACGAGGCCATGGAGAGGCACCAACAGTCCCTTCGGGACTTAAAATACTTCGTGTCGGACCATCCCGAGTGGTCTAAGTTCCGTACACCTGAGCCAGAGGACGCCCGTGATGCTGCATTGGCTCAGGTGACCACGTACGCGTCCTCGATATTCTCTGAGGTCAGATTGGTCCGTGTACAATTCCAAGCAGAAAGTCGTGGCGCCGGCGTGCAACCTGCAAAACAAACCGGCATAGTTGAACGGTGGAGGGCAGTTGTCGAGAGCCGATTGTTACAATATCCTACGGAGGGGCCAGTGGATGCGAGCGTTACTGTGGGGATTCCTAACTTTCTCTCCGCATTGTCAGACGAGATGGCTGCCAGTGGTGGTGGAGTCGACGCCACTGGACTGCTAAACATGACGGCTTTCTTCAGGATATGGCAAGGTATGTATACCACTGCCATGCTCGTGCTGGTTTCCGGCTCAGTAACATGTTATTATGCGTGCCAGGAGAGCCTAACTCTTTGCCGCCACCGCAGGATACACTTCATTTACCTGTTCTCCTCATCACACACCAGCATGGAGGCACGGAGCTGACCAATGCGACGAGAAATATGCAGCGTTTGGCCTGCACGAGCGCAGCCAGCTTCCTCGCAGCCCTTGGAATCAAGGACTTTTCCGTGTATGGTTTGGCGACGTACGGCTCCTACGGCGTTGTCTCGCAGGCATGGTACTCGGCCGCAGATGATGTAAGTTCCTCCACGACGTTCAAATCTTCTACGTCATCTCACGCCTCCCCTCAGTGCTGTTACGCAATGGATGGAGTGACACTCAAGTACCAATTCGATCTCACTGTCGAAGACGGTGTTACTCGCTTCCTCAACTTCCTCAAGAAGGTGAAGCACAGTGCGCAGCGGCTGCGCCAGCGATTCGATAGTATTAGAACCGACCTCCTCAAACGAGCGCACTCGGAGGATAGTCGTGCACTATTGTTTTGGACATTCCATGCGCAGTTGCGGGAACATGATATCGGGGAAAAAGCTGAAGCTGCAGAGACAGAGGTAGATCCAGCGGACGATGAGGCGGACGAGGATATGGCTGCAGAAACGATGTCGAGTTGGGACTCAGACTAAGGGGTCGTCATACTTACGGATATGAGTTCTGAGATGTGGTGTGGCCATGGGGTGAAGCGAGAAGGGGTTATACACTTTTGTGCACTGCATGTGAGTGTCGAAGGCATGATTATAGTCTAGATAGACTGCCTTGGCCTGTCGACCTCAAGCTGTGTTAGACAACCTCGGCTCCTTGGTGGAGTCTGTCCACCGCTTCGTCTGCCATAGCTCAGGTACGAAATCCATCGTAGTGCCAGACGCAAGGGACAAACAGAGACCGCACTAAGATCATGAGCCGCTGCCATCACACCTTAGAGGAGTCCAGACTGCGGCGGTGAACGTTCATAGCGGGTGGTGTATCGACGAACGGCACAGAGCGGGGAATGCGCGGGCCGGTCATGCCCGGGGTTGAACTGGTGATCACGCGATTTCCTGTAGGCCACCTCATGTACAGGAACTACATACCGGTATTCAATATTCGCGCTCGGCAGCAACACTGAGCTCCTCGAAGTCACCTTCCGCGGTGGAAAGACACTCAGTAGCAGTGGCAAAGAGCCTCGGACTTCAACTCGACCAACGTCACCATCAGCAAAAGTGAAAAAATGTCCTGCTAGAGTGCGCTGTAAGGCAATCGTGACAATGCTCAGACAATGCCCAGATTTCACTGTATTGGGGTGCAAACGAGAAGTGGACCAGACCACACCCGAAAACACCATGCAATCCCCAAATATATTGTGAGGATTGCGAGGATTGTGGGGGTTGCACAGCAGTGCAATCTACGAAATTCCCGGGCATTAATTCATAAATAAGGCAAAGCCCGCACGCCTTCAGGACATTTTTGCACTTTTGCTGATGACGGTGATGCCTTCTGCTTCCGAACTGCTCACCATTAGTAGGTGCGTACATTTCGCCGACATCTACTTTGACACTGCGAGCTTATCAGCTCATGTCAGTGAATGGACGCAAAGCACTGGCAGACAGTCTCGGGACGGCCTCATCTGGCTGACTCCGAACATGTCAACAAGTCAGGAGGTTCCGGCCAAGTGAGGAACTTGGAATAGTAGCGTGTCTCTTTCATTCACTTACACTGACCCTTTTCCAGTCTGTTCCGTCGTGGCCCTAGGGCTTTGATCCTTAAAGGCGAACACAACCCTGGGATCATTGCATGGTCTCTAGATCACCATGTCCTCAGCATGCCGCTGTATCAGAACCCAGAACATGATATTCCAGACATTTATCGATCACATCGAGCGATGCTCGACAGGTATCAGGAATTTGTCATGCCGTACTATCAACCCACTTCAGTGAGTCACTCAGGCTCGAAGTGCAGGCCGCAGGCGGACGTCGGAGATGATGGCTCACTCACAATTGCCGTCTGATAGGCCATAGATACCGACTGGGAGGTCCTCTTGACACCTCCATTCATGAAGCATTGGCAGTCTGCGCATGAGCAGCACTGCAGATCATTGGGCTCGAATTACGTTTACAAGTGAGTTCCATCATGTCCTTGTTCGTCCTAATCACCAATGCACTACAGAGCATCTTTGACGGGAAATGTTGTCCGCGCCATCCAGGCGGATAAATACCGCGACAGTGGAAAAGGAATCAGTGGGAATGTCCAGCCACATGCCCTTCATCAAGTCATCGCAGAGCATTACAAGTGCCTGGACGCCGATTTCTGCCAGAGAATCAGCATCAATCACCCAGGTATGACGAGCACTGAAAGGACAGAAGGGTTTGCGGCCTGGGAAGAAGCAGCCAGAGAGTACAAAGCCACTCACCCTGAGGCCTCAGTGGGCTGGAACTCTCAAGGCGCAATGGCTCGTCTGCGGCACTATCCCGCTCAATTTTCTGTTGACGGCGCAATTATGGTGACCGTTCCGGTCGCTGTCGTCGATTATCCCAAGAAGGCTTCCGACATTCTGCGTGGTCTTGAATTCTTTGAGACTCGGACCCCAGGCTCAATCTCAGAGACTTCCGATGGCAACATCGAAATACAGCTCCCTCTATTGCTGATCAAGGAACAAGCTCAGCGCATCGATGACAACGGTAGCGGTGAGGAGGACTCGGAGGAGGCTGAGGAAGAGGAGGACTCGGAGGAGGAGCTTGACATAGAGGGGGACTCGGACGAAGAAGAAGAGGAGGAGGGTGTTCCCCGACACTCGACCAGAAATGCACAGCGGATTGTCATCGCGAGTGCCGCATGGTACTTGTCTCGCCTCCAGATCGAGGACTTCCCCGTCTTCGGGCTTGTCACGTGTGGCGAGAAGGGCTATCTGTCCCAAGCTTGGGTCTCTAGCAGGGACAACGTACGTCCCTCCATCAGTCACTCTTATGCCGCGCGCCACATGGAATAATAATATAATGCTTTACAGTGTTGTTACGTCGTGGACTGGAATATCCAGAACGATCCATTTGACCTAGGATCTGGATCTGACCGCTACAGCGCTTTTTTATCGAAGCTGGCAAACCACGGGCAGGAATTGGAGAGCCGCTTCGAAGGGGTCAGAGATCAACTGTTGGCCTTAGCGATGAGCGACGATGCATCAATCCTTCATTGGTCCACACGTGCGCAGCTGAAGGAGTATGAGGTGGCATGCGAAGACGAGGACTATTAGGATTTACAGCAGTCGCATAATAGAGATCTTATTCCGTGCAATGGATGCGCATAGCTTCGAGTCGTCCGGCATTGTTTATGCAGGATCATTCCTTCAGCCCGCCTTAGTTAGTGGTAAACGCATGATACGTCATAAACAGGTACTACAATACAGGTCACAGGCTGTCACCATAAGCGTGCACAAACCGTCCAAACCGGCGGCGGTGAAGATTCAGACTGTCGGGCAACAGATGGTTTATCTTCGCGTGAATTCGAATGTAAAGCTACTGGCTCAGTGATCGCGCGACTTCCTATATGGTTTCAAGAGGGCGTAAGCACAAGTTAGGCAGGTCAAATGAACAGCGTACCGGTATTCGCCCTCGACGGCAACACCGAGCTCCTCGATCTCTGCAACAGTGACAAAGAACAAGAGCTGGGGAGACAGGGCATGCCAGTCAAAGTTGGGCAGGGCAGCGAAGGCAAGGAATTAACTGACCTTATCCTTCGCGAATCCTTCAACGGTTCCCGCTAGATCGCAATTCAGGAAGCGATGAACGAGGAGGCGAACATTCGCAAACGCACATTCTCGAGCACGGTCTTCATTAGAGTGATCGCGACCTCTGTCTTCTGGATGAGGTCGTTCTCCGAACTCTCGACCTCCAACATGGCAGCCTCCCGCTTCGCTTGGCTAGAGTTCTTCAAGATGACGCGACGCAAGCAAATGCACATCGAGTGTGAGTAGCCGCTACACGTTACGCCTGAGATGGGTACTCACGTCTGATTTGCGGCGTCGAGCTCGAGCCGGCTGAACCTGACCGCCTGGAGGGCCCGGCGATGCTCGTCCTTGTAGATATGTTCTCGGAGAACATGTCTGCAAGGACCGTTGAGTGAGCTGCATGACAGACGCGAAAGCTCATGTCTTGAGTGACGAGGGCGACACTTCCATTGTCAAACCAGGACTCAGCATGACATTTGAGTCTATTGAAAGGGATGCCCGTCTTACTCCAGCCTCCCTGAGCACTCGAAGTGAGCACGACCGTCCTGGCGGCCCGAGTCGGGAGCCGAGTTCTTGATAAGCGGACGTGTCCAGGCAACTTGGAGGTGTACGTGCAAGCAGCGTAGGCTTCAGAACCAAGGAGGGAGCAGCAGGGAGCAGCAGCAGTCGTCGCACAAGGCAAAGCACGTATGGAAGCAGCACCAGCAGCGTTTCTGGCCGTCGTCTCTGTGCGTTCCCTCAGTTTGTTCCCACGAGAGACGGCTGCGGCATTTCCCGACAGACGGACTGTTGGGTTGAGCACGGCCAATTGCGCATCCAACTCTCGTCCATCGTGTATGTCGCCTTCAGCTCTCCTCGCGGATACCCTGTCGTGACTGACAACATCGACGGAACCTCCACGCCCCCTCGTTGCAGTACCTGTACCCCCACAAAGACGCTCAAGGGGCTGCGGTCGCACCAGCGCCGCCAGACTCTTCAGTGCAGGCGAAGCGGATCCGGAAAGCAAGAGACTTCACGCTGAAGAAACACTCATAAGTCGAAAGCATCAAACACCAATTTGTTGATTACTTGATATGGTGCAGTTCGCGTACGTCCTTCATCCAAATCTGGCTTGCCCTCTAATCCTGATCTACGAAACGATTTTTTCGCCCTCTGTATGTCCCACCTTAGAACGATCTGGTCCTCCAGACGAGGCAACAGAAAGTATGGTTGCATATTTGCATATTCAAGTTAGACATGTGCTGATGTTCCTCGTGGATTGCCAAGATTTCTGGATAGCGACCTAGACCGGTATGGAGTATCGATACCGGGCATCTCAGAATGGCTGGTCGACCATTACGTCTGCCTTCTCCCCGCCCCGTCCAACTGTGTCGGGACAACTGGTACCTATCATTGCGACAAGGTGGCGAGAGTGATGGCGCTGGTGAGCGACACGGATGAACGTACGGAAATATGGGTATGTTATCCTCGTACTTATACCGCGATACAATACATCTCATGATATTGTGGCGCCGCGCCACTGTATATACAGCTTCCTGGAGTCCTACTTCAGGTCGCTTTCATACGGGGCATGGCGGAGGAACCACTTGAGAATGCATGGGAAACCCCATGGCACGAGATCTTCCGGCTGTTCCGCCTCGGGCGGTGGAGCTCAAAGTCATCTGGCGATATTCCGGGGTGGTGTTACATGTAAGCTGGCAACTTTTGTGTACGACTTGGCTGTAATTTGCTGATATCTGGATGATTTAAACGATCAGGACCAAATGCCAGGTGAACTACGTCCGGAGCCGCGAGTACGACCACTGTCTCCGCAGTTTCAGGCATCTCGGAGATCCTGGAGGGACCCAGGCAGTCAATGACCCATCTGAGAGCCCCTTCGATCCTAGGCCGTATGGACCCGTATACGCAACAATCGTGAAGCATGACAATGCGATGTGGGAATTGAACCCATTCTCACCCTACTCCGAGTCGGAGCAGCCGGAGGAGCCCCAACCAGAGACCCCTCGTGCACGAACACTCTCTAATTCTGTCAGGTATGCTTCGGCGACGTTCCAATATGTGAGGGGTCTTCAATCCAGCTTCGCGGGAGCGGGAATCACAGAGTCGAAGAAGCTGGAACAAAGACTGAAGCACCGAATGTTGAGGTATCCGGTTGAGGGGTGGCTTGACGGCGGCATCACTGTAGCGATTCCCAACTTTCTCTCCGTACTTGCGGATGAGATCGGTGGTGACGAAGTCGGTCTTGTCGACAGATTCTTGTTGTTCAGGAAGTGGGAAGATACGTGTTCCTGCGGCGTAATCACGCCGCCCATCTTGCAGACATCACGCCTCACAGACATCGTCTCAGGTTTAGACCACCATTCACCACTCCCCGAAGACACACTTCATCTGCCTATCCTCCTCATCAACCATCAGAATGATGAGTACACGTCTCTCAGCAATGCGACAAAAAATGCGCAACGCTTGGCTTGCGTCAGTGCAGTCTCCTTCCTTGCAGCCCTTGGAATCATGGACTTCCCTGTGTACGGATTGTCAACGTATGGCTACGCAGGCGTCGTCACTCAGGCGTGGTACTCGGAAGAAGACAATGTAAGTTCCTTGGCACCGTCTTCCTTTCGTGAATCCGTCCTTGACAGGCTCTGTTCAGTGCTGTTATGCGATGGACGGAGTGACGCCCAGGTACAGATTCAACCTGTGCAGGGAAGAGGGCATCCTTCGCCTCATTAACTTCCTGGACAAGCTGGAAGAACATGCACGAGAGTTGCGCCGGCGGTTCGACCAGATTAGGCCTGAGTTCCTTGAACGCGCACGCACAAAGGAAGGCCGTGCTGCAGCGTCGTGGACATTCCACGCACAGCTGACTGAGCATGAATTGTGGGAACAACCCCGGGTGTTGGACGATACGAGTTCCGTGGACGTGGACTCGGCGTCGGACCGCGACGCTTCGGATTCGGACTATTGGTCGGATGTTCCGAACAGCGAGGGTTTCTTGGACTCGGATTATTGACAGCTTTTAGGAACTATCTATGCTCAACTTTTGAAGCTAGAACACAATAGGATTGTATGAGTGACAGCTGGAACTTCAAGCATGGCGACTTCCTGCAGCATCGGAGGTTTTCTTCCTTCGTCCAGGCCCAAACAGGTGTCCAAGCGTAAATGTAGGTAACTCTTAGTACTTACCCATTGTCCCGTACCGTTGTGCACGTGCTGAGGCTGACTCGGTGTGACATTAGCCAAGAAATCTGGGGCAACAATAGCCCAGGCAACCGCGACAGTGTCCTGAATGTTCAGCATCCCAGGGTCATCTGGGACACTTTTCCCATCAGCGCTCCCATCGCTGTATTGTATTCCTGGTTCGCGCAGCGGTAGACCATTTTTGCGCATGTATAATTTTGTTGTAGGGAGTTGTTATCGCCTGAGTGTGTATATGACCTACGCCGGAACAGAACAAACAGTTGATGCTCGTCCTGAGCAGTTACACATTGGGGAAGCAATCGTCCGTATACCTCGGCGAGCCCCCTTACCCGGGGCCCCGCTGGTCCTCTTCCGCTGCAGACGTCAGATACACAGCGAGGCAGCCATGGCGGGGCCACAGCCGATAGCGCGCAGGGCTTTGAAGGGCAAAATAGAGCCTACATCCCGATTGAACTGAGCGGCAGGGAAAGACCATCAACAACGTTAGCAAAGTGTCAAGTTTCAAGAGAAACCGGAGACGCAAGGTCGGCACGTTTAGGATGGAAGGGTCTGGACATAACATCGACGCATCCTAGAGCGCGAAAGGGGCACGGTACAGGACATGCAAAAGTACTCTACAAAGGGATACGAATAAGGCTAAGTCTGCGGCTAACCGCATGCCAGGATACAACATCGAGAACCATGAACTGAGATTCGGTTTCTACAGTCATTCAGAATGGGAGAAAATGCGAAATTAGAGGACTCGGGTGGGTACTACGAACTGCTACGGCGTTGCAAACCAGTCGTCCAAATTCGGATGCGCTGTGTCCTCCTCGATGCCAAAAATCTTGGGGAGCGATGACCACACTTGCTTGCGTACGCGAACGTCGCTGTCGATTAGATCCTTTTCGCAATGTTGACAGATACCGGTGTTTGCCGTCCACCGCTCTATCCTTGACTTCCAGCTCTGCAAAACGTCGGGATCCCTGGATTGTTCGTCTTTGAGTGCCCTGTGCAATACCGACTGCAGCGATGAGTGGCAGCGGGGCTTTTGGCACATACATCCGAGTAGATGACTGCTGAAGATGTCTGAGATGATGTCGATGGCTCTAGATGCAAGCTGGTTCCGCCCTTGTATGCAGCGCTTTAGGTCCAAGTGACCTAGGTGCTCGATCTTCTCGTTCTCTTGTGTGTAGCCGTCGATGACGTCGGCACCGAGCAATGCGCAACGATAGAAGGCAACGGGGAGCAACGAAGGCCTGTTCACCAGCATTGCGAGGCCAATGACGCCGACGGGATGTATCAACTCAACCTTTCTGAATTCGCCGCGCTCCCATGTATCGAAATCGCTGGGGAACAAGTCTTCCAGGACAGATAGTGCTTGCTCTAGAATAGCTTTGGCGTTGTATTTGTGCGCAAGCCGGATGACGGCGGATAATTGGGGGAAGGATAAGTCGCACTTGCGGGAAGATAGACTGCAATGGGAATGTGGTGTGAATGCAACAACCAGCCTGGCGGACCATCCGGGCAGCGTCCATACCTCGGCTGAGCGTTTGGCAGAAGGACCCGTAAGAAATGCCCTACATCCTGAGGAGAGTCGGAGAGGTAGGCCACAGGACATCCTTCCAGCTTTGAGTTCGCCTCGTTGTTCAAGGAAGAGAACATGTCTGCAAGGACCGTGGAGTGGGCTGCCAGGAGGGCGCGATAGACGCGGAAGCTCGTGTCTTGAGCGACGAGGACGACGCTCCCGTCGTCAAACCAGAACTCGGGATGACGCTTGAGGCTGTTGAGAGGGATATCAGACATGGTGGAGAGCACGGTCGATGAGGGGAGTCCTGAGCGGTATATATACTAGTACTGTCCATGGCGTGGCTTTGGAAGGCTCGGGGTTCCTGATGAGTGGACGGGTTCAGGAAACTTGGAGGTGTACACGCAAGCGGCGCAGGCTGCAGCACACAGAAGGAAGCAGAAGAAAGCAGCAGCAGCAGCAGCAGCAGAAGCAGAAGCAGCAGCAGCAGAAGGTAGAGGCACGCAACTCGAAGACGGCAGCAGGGCTCTGAGCACGGAGGAGCGTCTCGTCTGCGCGTTCCCGCATTTGTTCCCACGAGGGAGGTTTGCGGCATTTCCCGACGCACGGACTGTTGGCTCGAATACGCCCAACTCCGCTTACAACTCTCGTCAATCGTGTATGTCGCCTTCAGCCCTCCTCTCGGATACCCCGTCATGACTGACAACAGCGATGGAACCTTCACCCGCCCTCGTCGCAGTACCCGTACCCCCGCAAAGACCCCCGCAAAGACAGCAGGGGCTGCGGTCGCACCAGTGCCGCCAGACTCTCCAGTGCAGCCGAAGCGGAAAGCAAGAGGCACAGAGAAAAGCCCTGCCGAGAAGCTAGAGTTCCTGCTGACGAACTCGAAGAGCAAGCTCACCAAGATTGATATCTCCGTGAGTGAACTCCACGGGCGACGGCGGTGGCTCCCCGTCGTTGGGACGCGCATGCTGTACATGCGAGCTCGAGGAGCTAATCCAGCCGACCTATGCAGGATTCGATAAATTACAACAACTTCTTGGAACTATCTGAGGAGGCTCAACAGCGACTATGCGCGCTTCTACCACCGACCGCGTTCACGACATACGTGCCGTCTGTGTCGCCCTCGCATCCGGACGGTCCACCTAGCCAAGAGCCTGGCTCTGGAGACGCGATGGACGTGGACGCAGCCCCGGTCCTGCGTAGCCCGGCCACTCTTGACCCAGCAGTGCTCACCTCTCCCTTCTTCCTGTCTGCCGCGCATACATGGCAGGACCACCTCGTCTCGAACTGGCTGGGAAAGAAGGCGTCCGACGACCTCGAGAAGTTCAGGCAGGGTGCGGGGGACGGGACGCTGCATGCGGACTGGAAGGACGAGCTGTGGGAGCTCGACCACTCCCCCGAGGCCATGTCGGCGTCGCGGTCCAAGAAGTGGGTGCCCTTGATGGATACATGTTCGTCCTAGCTCTGACTCGGAGCCGGGACGCATGTAGGAAGCAAACAAAAGCAGATCTGGACTTGACTGCACTTGTGAAACGCGACTTGCTGCAGGTCGGGGATGTCCTCGCCTACAAGCGGACGTTTCCACACTTGAAGGTGACGGTAGAGAAAGACCTCTTGGTGCGGCAGCTTTGCCCATTTCTCTTCGGCGTCTGGCTTACTGAGCCGTCCCTGCCAGGTCGATACGATCAACACGAACACCCAGTCCGTCAATTTCCTCCTCCTTCCCGGGGCCCAGCCGTCGCTGCACCCCTCGCTTCTCGTCGTGGGATCGCGGGAGTACGACGGGAAGCTGCTCTCTATCGAACACATGGTGGATCCCGTCGCGCTCGAGCGGGGCGTCCTCGACGTCGACGGGCGTGTCAGCTACTCGGACAAGTACGAGGACGACGCCGCTTCCTGCCCAGCAACGCATACGCAGTCCGGGGGAGTGCCGGACGAGCTGAGGAACGCGGTCGCCGTGCGTGCCTGGAAGTCATTCACTGTGTGGCGGTGGCGCGAGGAGATGCTGAGTCAGATGGAGATGCAGATAGTGCAGGAGCGGGGGGGAAGAGAGAGGGTTGCGACGTTGTTCTATCTCAGGGGGTGCTGCACGAATGGTGGTTAAATCTTGGGCGATCAGGTTGCTTCGCAGTGTAGCTATTTGCACTTCCATACTGATGGCGTATCGACGCTCCCGTGTTGTAGGATTTCTAGTGTATGGAGCTCGGAGTTCTGGCTGTCAAGGGCGGGCTCGATTCGCATGCAATAATGTCGCTCCCCAAGGAATTGCGATTACCAAGATTCGCCAAGATTCACCTGAGGACTTGCTACTGGAAGACGACTCTACGCTATGCAGATGTCACTCCTTGGAAATGGTGGATGAGTAATTTCTGTCAGGTTTTGGCAGTCTGGGCGAGGCATAGACAAGCCAGAAACAGTTCCTACACGGTCGCTATGTATATCCATGCCAAAACTCCCCCAGCTGTGCCCGCGTAGACCAACGAAGGTCCGCTTTGTCACGCCTCGCACCAGCCAGCAGTCCGTCTCTGATACCCTCGAAGCGGTCCTCCAACTCCTGCGCGTGGTCCCTCAGTTTTGATAGAAAAGCCTTGTAGCGGTCTACACCGCTCTTGGAACCTACGTCGAACGGATCGTCCTGGATGTTCCAATCTGCGACGTAGCAGCACTGTAAAAGCAATATATTATTTTGGTGGGTGGATGTGCGAGTGATCCATGGTGGAACGTACTTTGTCCGTGCTAGAGACCCAAGCTTGGGACAAATAACCCTTCCCATCCTTGTCACACGTTAGGCCGAAGACAGGGAAGTCGTTGATTTCGAGGCGATCCAAATACCACGCAGCGCTAGCCGTGGCAATCCGCTGCTCGTTTCTCGTAGAGTATTGTGGGGGAGGTTCAGTCTCGTCATCATAAATACACTCGAGATGTTCCTTGACCAACAATAGAGGGAGCTGCAGGTGGATAGTACCGCCATCGGAAGGCTCAGGATCTGGCAGCTCGAAGAAGGCCAAATTGCGAAGAACATAGGAGGCTTCGCTGGGAAGATCAGCAGCGGAGATCGGAACGGTCACCATGATTGCCCCTTCGACAGAGAATTGGACCGGATAGTGGGGCAGACGTCCCAGAAGGTATTTGGACAGCCAGCCTCCGGTATTGGGCTTCGTTGGTCCATGCGCCTTGACCACTTCGTCCCAAGCCCCGAATACTTCTGTCATTTCAGGGGGCATGGCGTACCGGGGAGTATGCTTTACGACTGTGTCGTAATCAGCCCTAATGCTCTCGTAGTTTTGGGCAATCGTCAAGGAAAGGCTGTGTTGAACAAGAGTTTCATTGAGTTGGCGATCCGCCTCGATGGCCCGGATGATATTCCCAGTCAGATTTTTCCTACCATGCACTCTTGAGTGAGGAGAGGTCGAGAGCGTGGATGGAACTCACTTGTAATTCATCCAGCCGTGCTTCAGCTTCACTGGGGATCCATAGAGATCTTCGTGGACCAACGACCATTGTTTGGTGGTCGAGTATTGATTGGTTCCATCCTTCGACCCGGGAAGGGTGTATTCACCTTCAGTATGTGAGACTGTGCCCTATAATCAGCAAACATGAGTTCAGGAAGTTAAGTTATCTACCACGTTTTCTGGCATGGCAGTCTCACCAAAGTAGCTTGGTGTTGTGGCATGCTAAATTCTCGATACTTGTCAAGCATGACCTTGTGCCATGTATAAGTTGAACTGTCATCGTGTGGGCCCCGATACACCGGAAGACCGAGGACATCGTGGTCCAGTGACCACGCAATGATACCCGGTTGGTCGTCCTCCAAACTGAGGCATTTGTCAGTCTCTCCACCACGACGAAACAAGCTATTCTGAAATCAATGTGCGGAGTAGAGAGAACATGATCCGCTCTCACAAATGCGTTCGAGTGCCGATAGTCTCGCTCTGTGCGTGTGTGTTCATCCAAATGAGGCCACCGGATCTGCTTTTGAATGTATATTCAGCACGCGATCTGGTGTCTAAGTCGCCACGAACACTGTCCACATACCTAGTGGTGGGAAGATTGTGTGTAGAAGACGCCATTGTATGGAATATGGGAGAGTCCTGGGTGAAGTTATTGGGGCTCCTCGGAGCAGCGACAGGCGTCCTTAAGTAAATGCATCGTTCACAGTAGACGCTCATGTCGGCTGCTTCCGAGCGTGTCGCCAGTCGCGACCCTCGACCGAGTTGTCGTTTTGCTCTCGTCTCGCTTATTTAACAGCCAGCGCCATCTCACACAGTCTGAGAGCTAGCAAGTGCCAGCCTCGCCACCCTCGGGCGCTGGACGCCCCAGACGATATAATTGCAACCATCATGGGTCAGCCGGTAAATTCACCTCTGCTTCCTGAAATGAACCAGCCTAACTCTCGGACATTGCCTCGTCGCAAGTGATGCAAGGTTCCTCGTGAGTCATCAGAAATAGGGACGGGTTTTGCGCGCAGGTAATGGTGGAGAAGGACCGGTCGACCTCTTGGGGCGGCATGTAGTGGTAGATATGGATGAATGACTAGATGCCGTTCGAGACTTCGTACGGCTTGCGCGGGTACATCCCCCGCACTTCCGAGTGGAAGTACCAGGCTCCCTGATGAATTAGGAATAAGCAGCGGCCTACGGGAGACTCAGCGAACTGGGACGGGCAACATACCGCCCGGTCAGGCTGCCTCGGTCCTGTATCAGACGTATCCTCCTTGTTCTTCAAGAAATCCTAATCACTCAGGATGCCTTTGCGAATAGTCTTTCTGTTCTCCGGGCACTCGTGAATCAGGATGTTCAAGTTGAAGCTAACGTCTCGGTGGAGGATTTCAGCCTTCTCCCATGCGTCCTTGTGAGCTGAACGGAGAGCATCAATACAAATGGACCTATGGAATGACTCGTGGAGATGGACTCACCCTGTGGAGCATCCCGGAAGAGGATCGCGAGCTCGCGGAAGTCGCTGAAGTCGGAGAACGGCCGGTACACCTCGGCGATAAGCATGCGGTGGTGGCTGCGGTGGTGATGTCGACACTTCTCGATGTCGTGGAGTCTCGCCAACTGAGGAGCGCCATTTGCCCCAACCACGTCTCCGGCTGCAAGACAGGTCGGGACGCATTCATCAGCCAGCCTTCCTACACCTTGTGCTCCGGATGGATGCGACCGTTGGCGTCCTTCACCCTCCAGGAGTCCTTCAAGTAACGGAGGTGCCACGACGTCTCGCCATTTTTTCTTGGACCTTCTCGAAGGCCACAGCCCCGCGTGCAACGCCGGAAGAGCCAGTGGGTCGCCAAGGGAGGTCCGTCGACGGAGACCGTCCTGTTCCCGACAGAGAGCTGATGCATGGGCCACTCGAACGACTTAGGCCTGCGCCTTGAGAGAGTCGCTCTGCACTGCGTCTGCGTACTCCCGCACGACGCGGACGTCGTCATCCGCGGCGAGCGTCGCGCTCTCGTCGAATCCGCGTTCCTTGTTCGACATGCAGGCAAGCTTCCAGAGGAAGACGTGAAGCTTGGGGTGGTCGCGAGAGCCGTAAAGGAAGGGTTCGGAGACGACTGCGCTCGAGCGCTCGGCGTACACGAGGCGAGACTAGTTCTTGTAGAGGTTGACGGCGAAGAGATGGGTTCGGTGTTGGTGAGCAAGGATCTGGGCAAGATACTCGAGAACTGGCCGAGTGATTTCTCCCCGCCGTCAGTGTCGTCGCGCGCGCGGGCGCGCGACGCAGGTATCATGATGATCAAACTCAAGCGCAGAGATGGTGTGGTCGATCTTCTCCTCGAAGAATGCGACGAGATCGCTCCACGATCGGTGGGCGAGCCAGGCCTGATGAGCCTCGTTGCTCTCCTTCTCCTTCTTCCCCGCCCGTTTTTGGTACTGTTCGGGAGTGATCACAAGCAGTGTCCTCGTACACTCATTGCTGAGGTAGATAGCGACATCCAGGGTGGCACCATGGCTCGGGGAGCTGTGATTCTGTTCCGGCTCTTTGCATACCTCCGAATCGTCCTCGCTGACTTCGAGCTTCCATTTGCGGGCGTTGGAGGACCCTTGGCGAGCAGCGGAGGTGTCGCGGAACAGGATGGTCTCGCTGGTACGATCAGCCACTGACTTGTCGATTATTCACTACCTCATACTGGGTCAGATGGTGAATATGAATATGGGATATTTAATGTGAATCACTCACAATCATCGGCCCCAGGTCCGCTTCTCTGGCTACCTTTTCAAGCTCGGTCTGCCCATAGGACGTGAAGGCTGCTAGGCCTTCCGCGGTTGGATCACCATCGCAGTTCATATAGGTCTTGAACATCTCGTCGAGGCACCTCGTGTAGGTTGTCTTGCATCTTGTCCACAACAGCGTACCACGGGCTCACATGCAGCCCGAGATGGGAATGGGTTTAGATTATACTGTTGGATTCTACGCCAAAGGTATTCGAATCATTTCATTCTCGCAAACATATCTATCGAATGCTCGAGCAGCTTGATATCAGCCTCGTACGTTTTCCTCTGCAGAAACGAATCAGCAACGCGCGAGAACACGGGCCTCGTTTGACTCACCTTCTCATCGTTGGCCAAGCGGACATTCTCAGGGACAGTGGTCTCGTAGTCCGCCTGAGACTCGAACTTCTCGATCTTGGACAGGTTCATCTTCGTGATCGCCAGCTTCTTCTCGCATTTGTTGATCTCCCCGTCGAGGTCGACCTGGCCCTGAAACGCGATCACGAAATACACATATCAGCAAGCCCGCAAGAGTACCACATCGTGACCACTGCTCGAGACTTACCCGGACGAGAACATGGACGAAGATCGTCGGCGTGAGGAGCTCGGATCCACAGCCTTCAGGGACGCCCTTGATGTCACGGACGACCTCAAGCGACTTCAGGTTCTTCGTGAGTGCGAGGAACGTTGGGACCTGAGACTGGAACAGCTGCGCCTCCGCCTCGTTCTCCGCACGGACATACACTAGACGACGAGGCGTTAGCAGGATGGAACGTAAAGAAAATTAAATCTCGGTCCACTCACCGTGGAGGTTCTGGAGGATGTTGTAGGATGAGCCGAGAGCGCGTGCAGACTTGACGGCGGAGAAGACGAGATCGAAGTCGCGCTCCGCCTTCGTGAACTCATAAGCCTTGTCCTGGAGTGTCGCAGTCAGGCGTTGTCAGCATCGGGGCACTGCACTGGACAGCAAAGGACACGTACGAAGATTGGATACTTGGCAAGCATGATCGACGGCGTAGGGTCATTCGGGCGACGGGGCAGACGCTGCCATAGCTCCTCCGTGACGAACGGCATGAAGGGGTGCAAGAGACGAAGGCCGTGGTCCAAGCAGGTGTACAGCGTTTGCTGTGCCGACTTGCGCGTGGTCTCCGACGCCGACTCATCCGTCATGGGTTTCATCGCTTCCTGGAAACAAGATTTGTCAAGGATCAAACGATCAAGTAAGACGAGGGACTCACGATGTAGACATCACATAGCTCGTACAACCAGAAGTTGTACGCCGCGCCAGTCGCGTTCATGAAGTTGCGTTCGGCGAGCTGCTTGTTGATCTCTTCTGCAGCGAGGTTGAGTTTGTGCAAAATCCACTTCTCGACCAGACTCTCATTCCCTGTGGGCTATCACATTGCGGTCGTCAGCCATGAAATCAACTACCATATCATTCCCGGGAGCTTAAGCTCGTACTAACCTTGGCGGCTGGCTCCGGGACGAACTTGTCGTCTAGCTTCAGCATCGCAAACTTGGTCGCGTTGAAGATCTTGTTGCAGAACTTGCGGTAACCCTCAACACGCAGGATCTCGAGGTTGATGTCGCGCCCGCCGCCAGAGTACGCGCACAGGGCGAATCGCAGCGCGTCGGTTCCGCACTGCGGGATGCCCTTCGGGAAGTCCTTCTTCTGACCTGCCTTCGCTTTTGCGATCTCGCGCTCGTCGAGATTACCCTCATGCAGCTTCTGATGGAGGGACTCGAGGTCGAGCCCCTGGATGACGTCCAGCGGGTCGATCACGTTCCCGAGCGACTTCGACATCTTCCGCCCATGCGCGTCGCGGATCATCGCGTGGCAATAGACCTCCGAGAACGGTACCTTACCGGTGAGGTGGACGCCGAGCAAGACCATGCGCGCGACCCAGAAGAACAGAATGTCCCAGCCAGTCTCGAGGAGCGATGATGGGTAAAACTTGTCCAAGTCGCTCGTCTTCTCGGGCCAGCCCATGATCGACCATGGCCAGAGGCCGGACGAGAACCATGTGTCGAGAACGTCTTCATCCTGATCAAGGGTGAATTTCGCATCCCCTGCGAACTTCTTCGCGTTCGCCGTCGCCTCCTCGAGCGTCCGTCCTACGACCCAGTTCTTGCCGTCGTTGCGCTACAAACTCTTATTGAGCCGAAAGCGGTCAAGCGGTCAATGCAAATGTGCTTACATCCTGCTCCCGGCCCTCGATATTGACAAAGTATGCCGGGCACCTGTGGCCCCACCAGAGCTGACGAGAGATACACCAGTCCTGGATGCCTTCTAGCCAGCGGTACCATTCCGATTCAGATGACTTCGGCTGTATGAACAGATCGCCCGCCCTCGTCCGCTATTCTTTATGAGTATTGGTAAGCACACGCATCACGAGAAAGTCGCTCACCTCGAGAGCCTTCTCAGCAAGCGGCTTGCAGTCCACCCACCATTGCGGCTTCAGAATGGGTTCTATGATATCCCCAGACTTGCTACAGATCGGGATTTGCATGGGGTTATCCTTCGTCTCGATGTACAAGCCCGCGTCCTTCAACGCCTGCACGACCTGAACACGCGCATGGAAACGCTTGACGCCTCGGAACCGCTCGCCTGCGTTCTCGTTGAATGTCCCGTCATCGTTCAAGATGTTGATGAACTCGAGCCCGTGCCGCTGCCCAACCTCGTAATCGTTCGGGTCATGGGCAGGGGTGATCTTCACCGCTCCGGTCCCGAATGCCATGTCCACAACGATGTCATCGGTGATGATAGGTATACGGCGGTCAACGAATGGGTGCTTCGCGAACTTGCCGTGAAGATGCTTGTATCGGGTGTCTTCGGGGTGGACAGCGATTGCGGTATCTCCAAGCATGGTCTCCGGACGCGTCGTCGCGACAATTATCCTTTCATCCGAGCCTTCTATCGGGTATGCGAACGAAGTGATGACACCAAATTCGAACTTTTCTTTGATGTCATACCCGGGTACGTTCAGAAGGGTCCGGCCCTCGAGTTGTTTTTGCTCAACCTGAGACAGAAGTGAGGAAAAGTTCAAGAAAGGGGAAATGGACATTGACTTACTTCTAAATTGGACAGTGTTGTGTTGAGTCTCACGCACCAGTTGACGAGGCGGTTAGCACGGTAGAGGGTGCCCTCTTCGTGCAGACGGCAAAACGTCTCAATGACAGCTTTTGAGAGGCTCTAGACGATCTGTGAGCACAACGGTTATCATATTCAAATGCGGCCTACCTCGTTCATCGTAAACGCGACGCGATCCCAATCATAGCTTCCTCCCAATCTCCTTAGCTGGTTCGTAATCCGAGCTTGGTAGCTTGAGATAGCTCATTAAAGTACCACCATCGATGTGCAATGAAATAAGACTCACTCCTCCTTCCACTCCCATACCTTCTCGACGAAAGCCTCCCGACCAAGATCGTGTCTCGTTTTGCCCGTCTTGTACAGTCGCTTCTCGACCACGGACTGCGTCGAGATACCAGCATGATCAAAGCCGGGAACGAACAGCGTAGTCTTCCCCAGCATTCGATTCCACCGGACAAGGCAGTCCTGGATGGCCACGGTGAGTGCATGACCAATATGTAGCGAACCGGTGACATTGGGCGGAGGAGAGGGGATGACAAAGATGCCCTCGGGCTTGATCTGACCATCCGGAGTGAGCTGTGGGGCGAAGAAGCCTTGGGCATCCCACCAGTCGTACCACGCAGCCTCGACGGCGATGGGGTTGTACCCGCTGGACATGGGCTGGGACAGGTCTTGGAGTGCGCGTCGCCAGTCATCGTCACGGATTCTACACAAGAATACATGGAGACGGACCTTTCTTGTCACCCTTGGGCGTGGTGTTCACGAACTCTGGCTCCTCCTCCTTGACCTCCTTCTCCTTCTTGGCCTTCTTTGACTCCCCAGCAGCGGGCGCCGTGGCGGCAGCCTTCGCAGCCTTGGCTGCTTTGAGAGCGAGGCGAGCCTCGTTTTCCTTCTTTTTGGCTAGTTTCTTCTCTGCACGCGCCGTCTATGTTAGCACGAAACGTACGAGGATGAGCCAATCGGAGCACACCTGCGCTCTTGGTGAGGGGGACAGGGCCGCCGTCTGCAGGGGTGGAGATCCCTGAGGGAGTCTCGGAAGGGGTCGCCTGTGCAGACGATTCAGACATGGAGCGTAGAGTCGAGTGCAGAAGGCGTCGAGAGGGACGAGGGGAGAGGCGGAGAAAGATTAATCGATGCAGCATGCAGCTTTACCGTAAATAAAGTTATTGAAGACGAGTCACAAGCCATCCAATCATCCATCACCTCAAATCCCTCTCCGTTATCTAATCTACTGCCTGCTTGTGCCCCGGCGCCTCTGATAGTCAGCCTGTCTGAGCCCAAGGCGCCCTGAGGCGCCGACGCGCGCTCTCCCTCCCCCCTTACTCGACGCGACACACACGAACCATCGTGCTCAACGGGAAGGCCCCAGGTCTCAGGTGCCATGTTTAGTCACGAGCTTTTCTGCCGAGCATGTCCCAGACCTGCACATGATTCCTTCCCAGTCCAGCGTGCGGTGAGTCCGAGTTGTTGCTCCGCCCGTCCGGACCTCGTACTTTGGAACCCTCGATGGCTTATACACTTCCTATCTCATTAACTTCTCGATCGCAGAAGCCTCAGAAGACGCGTGCTACTATCATGAATCCGGTTTTACCTGTCGGGGAATGTTCTGCAGGTTCATCTTCTTCATCAACATAGAAATCTCAAGGTCCACCAGCCGAACGGCCGTGGACATCGCGCGGACCTGTACCAGTGTTCCACAAGGAGGCAGCCCAATCCTTCAAGCTTCACGAACCCTCGTTCCTGGTGAGCGTCTTTATCTTTCCACATGCACTGCGGACCGGTGTCGTGCAACCTACTCGGTGCTCCAGCTCTCTGACGCACCGAGCCATTTGTTCCAAGTAGAACTGGCTTCCTTCCCCCATATCTCCGCACAATGAGTAGCAAGAAGCAGCACCTGGGACCACTGTCATCTGCAACGGGGGTCCGTGGTGCACCGCGAGGAACACGTCGGGTGCAACATTGGGGAAGACCATCGATGATCAGTGCCTGCGACATGTGCAGCTCTGCGATACCGCAAGCGCTACCATAAGGTCTTTAACACGACTGAGTTGGCATTGAAGCCCACGATCGTGGTCCGTCAGAGAATGTCTGTAGTCTTACTTGGCGGTCTCAGCCCGCCGGGAACGGGAACCTGTTTTGAGAAAGGATGTTCCCAACTTGAATCTTGTCGTGGACGAGACACGCTGCAAGGCGCAATTAAATTTCGCCAAAGCGACCTGCGATGGATTTTGAGGCATGCTATTCGACTCTTCAGCGCTTTGGTCATCTATCATTATTATTAAGTGTCCGGTTCATGAGCCTCAAGGATATCCAGGACCCCCGAGTCAATGTTATCCAACTGCCCGCCTAAGGCGCATCGTCCTTCGGCTCATCTATATCCTTTACCACCTTAATTTTAGCCTTATCCTTGTCCTGACATTCTCTGCTTCTGATTCCAAGTTCCTTGCGTTGTGAAAAAGCCGTCCAGTACATCTCGTCGCTGGTGTCAGCAATGCTTTTGATGATGTCGGCCTTGCGCTCCAAGTACTGGTTCCATAATGTGTTACACACGGAGCTGAGCCTAAAGAGAAATATCATGAAGTGAACACAGTGTTCCTTTTTTGCGACGTCGAAGGTGAGAAGAGGGTGGTCCCTCTGGATCACATGAGTAAGTGGTATGCCCAGTTTCTATAGTATATTCCATTAATTGATCGGTATCCATGTTAAGGACAGTGCTCGTCTGCCTACCTGGTTTTCTGAACACCATGCTGCAGAGACGGTCGCCCGTGAGCCGGCGGTCGTGATGCCGAATGTTGATGCGTTCAATATTCCAAGCGCGTGCAGGAATCTGGCTGAACTAGTGGAGTACATGAGCCGTTGATTATTGCCACTGTATTCGAGGGGCCTCTTCTCCTCATCTTTGTCCTTCCGCTTGTGTTCTATCAAGACGAACGGCACCAAGAATTCTTTTCGTGATCCTGAGACGAACACTTTCGGCTGTAGGTTGCCTTTGCTATTGTCGTCATCGTCCAGGGCATCCTCCGCAATGCAGCTAAGGTCTCCGCTCGTAGTCTCCTTCCATACTCTGAGAACGGCTTCAACAGTGGATTTGGGGTCCCTGACTGTTTTTTGTGGTTCGTTCGGCTTCTGCGTAGATTTGGAGGAGCCTGATGGGCCGTGGTTCTCAGGATTAAGGACTACAGCATCTTGAGGGACACTTGAAGGCGCCGTCGTACGAGCTTTCCCAGATTTTTTGCCTTTCGATTTGGCCGCCCACTTTTCGGGGAATCTCAAGTCTCCCTGAGTGGCGCAGCATTCAAAAATGCTGAGCTTCTCCCTTGCTCTCTGTTCCGCATTGGGTATTCCTCGGTTCCTCAACTCCTTGTGTACTGCATCGAAGATTGTCTCGTCATTCAGGACTATTGCCGCGTCATATCTCCCATGTGGAGGATAACGCGAGAGGCGATGGAGGAATCTTTCATGGGACATTGGCACGCCAATCTGGTTTGCGTGTTCCGTCCTCTCTTCACTAGCATTCATGACGAGCTGAAGCCAAGCATTCACCTCTTCTGCATTCTGCGGCTTCTCCTTGTCCTTGTAAAATGCCGTGAAAGCATCTAAGGATGGCTTCACGACTTCCTTCACGTAGGTTGCATGCACAATCTCTTCTCGCTTGCGAGAGGCAATGTTGTAAAGCTCGAAGCGGGGGTAATTGATGAAGTGTTCTTCCCTTTACAAAAGAATCACTATTCAGCCTCGATTCGGAACATAATGCACTGGATCATACCAAAATGCAAGACAGTTCTGATTCTGGTTCGGAATTGTTGCCGGTGTAGCAGATTGGTGCTGGTCCTGAGCAACCGGTACCTTGGACAAGGATCTATCGGCCTCAAAGATATGATGATAGCAGGGTACTAGGATTAGGTTCCAGACCCTTCGCCATTCTTCCTCTGTAGGAGCAGTTATCCGTTCGTTCAAAATGGTTGCCTCCCTAGAGACCTGTGATACAATTCTGTGGATCTCATCTCCTCCAAGAGCCGCTTCCAATCGTAGATAATCCATGTATTTGTCCGAACTTATTCGGATTGGCAGTTCATTGGTTCTCATCAAAACCTGAGGGTTTGAAAGCCATTTCAATCAATACAATGCAGTCAATGTTATTATATCCCAATATTAAGTACCTCTTTCGGAATTTTGCTTCTCTTGAATAATGCAAAAATCTTCTGAATATTGAGAGAAAACCGTGGCTGAAGGAACCACATCTCATCCATTGGTTCGAACTGTATGCCATGGTCAAAACACCATTGCCCCATATTCACATATTCATTCTGGTTCCAAAGTCTCTTCATCAGCCTGGTTGCTAGTCTGAGTCATGTTAATGGTAGTGTCAATGCAATCCTGGTGAAAGTTCTAGTGTGAATGACCCACTCAGAGCTTGTCACTGTTTCCTTTGATCGACTAGTATAAGATGGTTAGATGTGACCAATGAGGCAAGGTCAGTACCCCACATAGCATAAATGCCATTGAACATACTTTTTTTCAACTTCTTCTGGATGTTCATCCTGGTCAGTGTACCCCTCGGAGACTCCACTTTCTGACTGAGCTGTGGAGTGTGCTCCTCCTGTTGTCAAAAAGTCTGAGCCCTTCAAGTTTTTACTTTGAGCTCCTGGGTTCTGAGTCTTGGAATCTGGGGCACAGCTCCTTCCCCGAGTCCGAGTCTGAGGAGGGATGGAGCTTGACATGGAAGGGTGAGTGGATTCATGCCTAGAGGCTGAACGACCCCGCCTCAAGTTTGCAGAGTCTGGCTGTGTTTTAGCCTGTGCTTCAGCATTCCTTTTGTTAGAGAGACGTGATGATGATCGGATGGCCGCCATGATGATCTATGCTGACAACAAACAACATTTGAAAATAAATCAACTCCTCATTGCACAAAAACCTACAAGGATAGAGAGTTTGGTTTTCAAGTTAAATCTTGCAGAAGTGAGAGGGTGAGTGCTAGAGCTTATGGGTCATGTATGAGGGTGCTATATAGTAGTGTTCAGGCAAATGCAACAATAGTTCATACATGTTTCTAAACCCTGAATACTGATAGAGATGATGTAAACATTTATGAAACAGTTACAGGCTCTGATGGACCTATGTGTCATGTTTCAGACATTTTTGTGTAAGCACGGTGCAAGAAAAGATTACTTCCGAAACATTAGATCTTAGAGATCACCCTGACAGGGTCAAGATGTGATATCAATAATAAAATTATCTGCCTGAATTCCAAGACTGTTATGTTATAATCGAGAATTTTATAGAGCTGAAACCAACCATGTAAATCCCTTGGCCAGCGCTGCTCTTCAGTGGACTCAGGCTGTCAATGACTAGTAGTATATGGTAGGAAAATGAAGTCTGAGTGCAACAGAGTACCACAAGTGGTCCCACCCTTCTAACATGGTGTCAAAATAACGCATAATTGATATACAATCTGCACTATGGAACTTAGTGACCATACTTGTGATAAATTATCAGGGCCTTCATATAAGACTGTTTGATTAACACCACTACATTTCTATTTTCCTGATGGCAAAACCTCCCTGTGTATCAATTATAATGATAGGGATGCGTGAAACCCACCCAAATGATAATGATTGTTGTCAGGTTTTTCAACTATACTGGAATGGTGGAAGTGATGTCAATGAAACACGTTGCACTGGCGCTTACTTTTGATATGGGCATTCCCAGGCATAAAGCATGATAAAAAGGCGGTCTTTTTTTTCATTCTTTCCCACTTCCACCCCAGGACAATATGAAAAAATCATCTGTCAAAGAATGGATAGACTCAGTGAAGAGCATCTCTGAGCATGGAAACCAGTATGTGTTGATATGTACCATTAGAAATGTTACTCACGTCTATTCTTAAGCCTCGACTCGGATGGAGTCCACATGAGTAGCAACTTGTGTTATCCTGAACCTCAAGATGCACTTCAAGTTGCCAGGTGAGAGTATTCGCGAGCACTCTAAAGAGTGCTTATAGCAGCTGAGATACACATACTTCTTATTAGGCTTATGTGGAGCAATCCTCACAAGAGTCATCGGTAAGCTAGCAGAATAGTGTCGAGTGGAAACATGTCATGATCTGAAGCGCTATGGCAGCCTATGGGACACAACATGGAATGAGGCCCGGTCTGTAAATCTCAAGCACGAGTCCGAACATGGGATTGAGGAGTGGTCTCTTGACCATCATGTGCTTAGCATCCCATTTCTGCCGCGGCCCGGGCCCGATGATGTTCATTCAGGATTTATCCTTAAACATGAGCCTATGCTCGAGAAGTATAGGTCCATGCTCCGTCCTCATGATAATCCAGCAATATTGGTAATGTCAAGTCATTTCTCCTACCCCGATTTCCTTTCCTGACCCATAGGATTTGACAACTTGAAATAGGACCTTGCAGCTCAGCCAGGAGTAGAGGGGAGTTCACCTCCGAATACGGCTTCAAAGCCAGTAGCGGCGACAGAACACGGGGGTCCATCGTACCTCACAGCTATCGCGCAAGCCTTGGTCACCGCTTCTCCCATCGAGCCCCGTCCACAGTGGGCTCCAAGTCCTCTGCAAGTTTTGGGACACATCGAACAGTGGTTTGCGACTTCTCCAGAGAACAATGCCATGGAGAATTACCACATCTTGTTAGTAAAGCAATTCATGCATTACAATCTGATATAGTCTCGGATCTTCTGACGTTGTCTCGAGATCCCAGAGGCTGCACACGAATGTGACGGGATGCAGAGCTTTGGAAGAGCTTGCTCTGTCGCTAGCCAAGTCAAAAGACCCAAATTTACAGGATGTCGTTCCCCACAACGGCTTTGAGGCGCAAGTCATCGCCCACAGCCAATGGCTTCAGGAAGCCCTCGAATATGTGAGATCTTCTGCAAACTCTGGCGGCAGTGTCGGTGGAAGGTTCTTTGCCTTGAGTCATACGCATGAGATGCAAGTAGCATTGCATAAACAGGACTTGAAATCCGAGGAGAACAGTGGTCGAATGGAAGCCGTGAGACGCATGAAGAACTTCCAGCGTCGACTAGAGGACTATCCTACCCATGTCCTCATCGACGCCGCCGTCACCATTTCCATCGACGAAGTTATTTCCAAGCTCTCCCTCTCGAAGCAACGCAAGGACCAAATATTTCGGAGGTCGTTCTTCGTATTGTCTAGCAATGCTGACAGTGCAAAGTTCCATCTCCCGGTCCTTCTCATCAAGCACCAGGATGAGGACGGCGCCTCCCAGTCGGAGCTCACCGATGCAACACGGAACGAGCAACGCGTGTGTGTGGCCAGCGCTGTATATTTCCTCAAGGCTCTAGGGATACAAGGTTTCCCCATCTATGGCCTAGCGATCTGTGGTCTTCGAGCATATTTGTCTCAAGCATGGTACTCGGCTCAGGACGACGTGGGTTATCCATCCTCTCCACTTCGATTGAAAGCGGAAGCTGATCATCCTCAAGTGTTGCTATATCTTGGACAGGGGCATTTCGACGCACCCATTCGATTTGACTACTCAAGACGGCGTCCGTCGATTCGTCGCTTTCCAAGTCCAACTTCGCGAACATGCGAGGAACCTCCAGGAATATCTGGACACGCACCTCGAGAAGATTCAGCAGGTCCTTTCCGAGACGTCTGATCAGTTCGGCATACTTCATTGGTCAAAGAAGGTGCAGTTGGACCTCTTTAAGTCTAAAGAGGATTCAGCTCGTAGGCTAAGAGAGGACGAGGTTCAAAGTCGTATTCTCGCCGAGGAGTGATGTACCGGAATTAAAATGAACGTACTTCTTCCTTGTACATGTCGGATAAGATATCGCTAGCTCCAATGCCCCCACCTTCGTTGCTCGATGGGCAGTAACACGTCGACGCTTCGTTAGTCTGCGGGCATCCAACTCAGAAGCATGATGGGGCATGCAGGGTGACTTTGTAAGACTGAGTCCTTGCCTGCCAATCTATGGTCTCATACGCATCAAGATCATGAGGACCCTTGGCGAATACGATGTATGCGCACTGTATGTATCGTGTCGAGTCGTAGCAGTTGTTCTTGCAGGATACCTTGGGTGCATCTTATAAGGGTGGTGCGCACGAGATATCATAAACGGGAGCGCACTACAATACAGATCACAAGCTGTCACCATTCAGCCCACATATAGTCCAAAGCAGCGGTGATGAACATTCATACGGTCGAGCAGCAGAGGGTGTATCTTCAAATGAGAAGGACTGCATGAACACGACAAGGGAGGAAGTGAGAAAGATGGCCGACTTAGTGATCGCGCGACTTCCTGCAGGGTTTCAAGAGGACGTAAGCACAAGCCAGGCAAGTGAAGTATGAACGGCGTACCGGTATTCACCCTCGGCGGCAACGCTGAGCTCCTCAATCTCGCCTTGCACCGTAGAAAGAGACTCGGCAGCAGTGGCAAAGAACAAGAGCTGTCGAGACAGGGCACGTCGGTGAATCTTCGACAAGGCAGCTGAGGTAAGAAATTAACTGACCTGAGCCTTCGCAAGTTCGTTCAGGTTCTTTAAGGGTTCCGGCTACATTGTAATTCACTAAGCAGAGAACAAGGGAATGTACGTTGTCGCACGTACGTTTTCGAGCACGGTCTTCATTAGAGTGATCGCGACCTCCGTCTTCTGGACGAGGTCGTCCTCCGCGTTCTCGACCTCCAACCGGGCAGCCTCCTGCTTCGTCTGGCTAGAGTTCTTCAAGCTGACGCAAAGCAAGCAAATGCGCATCGAGTGTGAGTAGCCGCTACACGCCAGTCTCCGTTACGTCTAGGATGTGTACTCACGTCTGCTTTGCGGCGTCGAGCTCGAGCCGGCTGACCCTGACCGCCTGGCGAGCCTTCATCGCGACGGCGATGCTCGTCGACAGCGTAGTCTGCCATGGCTGAAGGAACCGTTCCCTAATAGCATTGTCCTGCTCCACGCGCGCATCAGCGATCTTCTCCCATGACCCGGCGTACACCCCGAGCGCCTTGCCCAGCTTGTCCTCGCCCGCCGCAGATGTCGAATGCACGGCGAGGGCAGCGGTGGTCGCAGCACGGCCGATAGCATGGGGCAGGGTCTTGTGCTGAGGGGCGGCAGGGGAGACGGGTGCGGGTGTGGGGAGATTGGTGCCCTTGAGGTTGGCGGCGGCGAAGTTGGTGATGCCGGTGCCGATAGTCGTGCCGAACTCGGTGAGCGATTCTTGGATTTGGGTGGGGTAGTCGTACGTCTCACTCTCGTAGACACGGGTAACCCTATGTTGGGACGGACGAGGATGAAGGTCAGAGCAGAACACTGACATGAACCCGAGGATCGCACTTGAGGAGAGCGACATGAACGGCCCGCAGACTGTCGACGCGAGCCTCAAGGTCCTTGTATTCTGTATGTGGACGAGGGCGTTCGTGAGGAGGTCATATTCCGGGCACTCCGACGGAGCTCACGACGTACCCTGAGGGAGTTCAGTGATCTCCTCTGGGGCAACCTGACCGAGACGCTCCTTGGTAGCCTGGACACTCGATTGGAAACCCTTGGCAAACTTGTTGGCAGACTGGCCGAGGTTGAGGCCAGCGAGACCAGATTGGAGCTTTGACCAGCCGTCCATAGCGAGAGTAATAGGAGAAGGAGATGAGGAGAAGAGAGGGAGCAAGACGAAGAGATGGAGAACGCTGTGCAGCTGCGTACTGGTCCCAGACAAGGCCGTTATCGAAGCGAGCCCAGACTCTGAGCGCGCTCGCTGTCTCCGGGGTCCTGCCTCGACGCGCGTGCTTGGCTCGCACAGGCGCGAC
Organism: Ganoderma sp. BRIUMSc; assembly: GCA_008694245.1. Lineage (NCBI taxonomy): Eukaryota > Fungi > Basidiomycota > Agaricomycetes > Polyporales > Polyporaceae > Ganoderma > Ganoderma sp. BRIUMSc. The sequence goes on from VJXU01000930.1 coordinate 54,906, forward strand.
GCGTAACCCTCCTCATACTTGCTCTCCTCCCTCTTTCTTCCTCGTATCTCCTCCATCCCCCCTCATAGCCCCACACATCATGGCAGCGGCATCTGTGTACTCTGGCGCGGGGTTTGACTTCACAAATGAAGTCAGGTATGCTCTACTCCGCCGAAGCACCTGACATCCACTAACGCATGTGCGTTCAGGAATACCTTCTTGACCGATCGCGGTATTCCACTTCCCAAGGCCACCAGCACTGGTACAACCATCGTAGGGTGCTTATTCAAGGACGGGATCATTCTGGGTGCGGATACCCGTGCGACAGAGGGTCCCATCGTTGCCGACAAGAACTGTGAGAAGGTGTGGCCAGTAGTTGAATGTACACGGCTTCCGCTCGGTCCTCATATGCGTGCATTTTAGATCCACTATATCACAGACAACATCCGCTGCTGTGGTGCAGGGACGGCTGCTGACACAGAATTCACAACCGCCCTTATTTCTTCGAACATGGAGCTCCATGCACTGTCAACGGGACGCAAACCCCGAGTGGTGACCGCCATGACTATGCTCAAGCAAATGCTTTTCCGGTATGCAAACCAGGATTCAAACATATTCACAATCATTCTAACCTCAAAATAGATACCAAGGCCACATCGGTGCTGCCCTCGTACTCGGCGGCGTGGACACGACCGGCCCCCAACTCTTCACCATTCACCCTCACGGCTCAACCGACAAACTCCCGTATGTGACGATGGGCTCCGGTAGCTTGGCGGCGATGGCGATATTCGAAGCGAAGTGGCGACCCAACATGGAGGTGAGTTCTGAATCACCATCCTAACATTCCTTCTCTTGTATCTTCCTCCCCAATCGTCACCACCCTATTCTCCAAATCGTACGGATGATCCGTATCCTCCTATCCTCTCTGAAATCGTGCATGTGCTCATCTCTGTGCCCCAATAGCGTGCAGAAGCCCTTGATCTCGTCTGTGCCGCGATCTCTGCGGGTATCTTCAACGACCTGGGTTCTGGCTCCAATGTCGACGCGTGTGTGATCACCGCGTCGCACACAGAGATGCTCCGCAACTTTGTCAAGCCCAATGAGCGGGCGGTCAAGGAGCGCTCCTACCAGTTCCGCCGCGGGACGACAGCGTTTAAGAAGGAGGAAATCCGCTCACTCGTCGTCGAGGAGGACGTCACGTACATCCCGGCCACACGGGGGGCGGAGGGCGAGGCGATGGACACGAGCTAGACGACTCCGGGCGATGTGCGAACTTGGCAGGTGTGTGTAGTGTGACTGTAATTGTACTGGATAACACGCTTTCGAATCACTGCAACTCCGTTAAGCCTCTGGCGTGACGATGGCGTTGTCCAAGTGCTTGGTTCTACCTCTGTGGGAAGAAGGGCCAGTTGAGTGGCCTGCGGCATTGCGGCACTACTCGTCACTGTGAAGGGCGATAATCAAGGTAAAGCGGCGAGAAACGCCTTCCTCCCCGGGGTCCACAATAGGACACGTACATCGACGCGCTGCATACACGATGCCCGCCTGTCAGGCTGGCGATTGGCTTGGCCGAGGGACTAGGAGGCAAGTGACCTCCGCCTGTACCCTGTTCTCTTCTCTGTCGCTGACCTGCCGTCTGGGATGTCTCTCCTCCAGATCGACGATGCCTTGTGCCACTGGCTGGCTAGCCACAACGTCATCCTCGACTTCCTGGACAACGGAGAACCGTGGTCAAAGCCCGTTGCACCCGTGGCGGAGTTGCTGTCTACGTCGATGGCGTCCTCCGTGGGTGGTTCGAGTGGTGCTGGCGGAGCAAACGCTGCTTCCTCTGACCCGGAGGGACGACGCTTGGAGTTCGTCAACGCCGTATGTGCTAGCGCCCGAGAATGGGAGAAGACGCGGCCCGGAGAACAGTTTCCATGGGCGCATATACTTGCGGGGCTAGTGGAGGAGGCTGTCCCCGAATCTACTACATAGTGGGCTTTACCATATGATTTGTGATTCTGGCTTCGGCTGACCATGCCTTGCTATAGCTTTGACTGCCAGTTCATGACGCCGCGGCCCGAAGTTTTAACTGCGCGAAAGCGTGGTAGGACTAAGGACTGTTCTCCCTTGAGAGGGACAGCTTCGTTGCTTGTCCTCCTCGAGCTGGACTCGACACGTACGTGAGCCCAGCTGCAGTCGTTGCAATTTCTCCTAATCAATTCTTATGGCCCAGTGCCATGTGCCGACACCAGTGCGGACTCGGCGGGAGGCCGAACTGTCACTGAAGCCCCAACCCGAGCAGCTGTCGCAGTCGAGCGCAGGAGTCCACGCCGACACATGAACTCTAAGCCAGCACCTTCCGAGGTCACTTACGGATTGGACGAAGACGAATGCTTGGTCGTCGACCTAAATCTCAGCAGCCCGCTGTCGGATGTAACCTTGTACGACATCGTTGAAGCCGACAGCTCAGACTTCAGCGTCGGGGTCGAGATCGAAGAGGCGTCGGAACCCCAGAAACGCTTCAGCGTCTGTTACAACGAATCCCGGCTCGCGACCCGTATCTCCACTGTGCCGTCCATCGACACCGAGTACAGCAGCGTCAGCCACTTTCACACCGCGACTTCCAGCTCGTGCTCGACGGCGACCAGCAGCACCACCGACTCCAAGCGCCGCGCTCTCCCATGGAGGCTCTACGAAGACCTGAGCCCTGCGGCTCTCGAGCTGCACCTCTTCCCATCTCCGTTCCACCCGCAGCCGCTCGTACCGCTGCTCTGCATTGGGGACGAGCAGAACATCGTGCTGCTGATGTGCAGCGCACTGCACCAGCGCCGCGCGCTCGGGCGGGCCGACGTGCCGGTGGTCGGGATCCTGCTGCCAGGGAGCGGATCCATGTGCGAGGTGTTGTTTGGCTGGGTCGAGAGGGGCCCACGACCGGGGAGGACGTTGGTGCGTTAGCGTCTGCGCGTCGGACTTGCTAATGGGTTGGGAACGGTGTTGACGGTAGCCGTAGGCGAGGGTACACATCTGCGCGAGGGGTTTGTCGTCCCGGATCCCGACCGTGTTCGACCTCGAGCGGCCGTACAGCGCGCTATGCCTCGTGCGGTTCCTCGCTGGGCTCGGCGCGCAGGCCGATCGGCTCCGGGCTGGTTCGCAGCACGATCTCGGAAGTTGTGATCGTGCTCCTCGAGAGCAGGGTTGGCGGGCGGATACGCACTTCAGGGCGGGGTTTCGGGCATCCTGCGACGAGTCCGAGGCGCGGATCCGGCTTTGGACGTATGAAGTCGGGTGCTGCAAGTACGTGCCGTCATACTTGCCATCGTTTGACTGAGAGCGATCCATATCCTTGATTTAGCCCAGTTCAGGAAGAGGACGATTCAATCGCAGGGGAGGGCCACGGAATCACCCCACGTGCGTCTCAGTACGTGTCTCTTGCTTGTGTCCTTATGTTCATCGTATATGTAACCTGCACTCTCTCGCCGTCACAGATCAAGCCGTATGAACCAGCGACGCTCGGACAATGAGCAGCTGGTGAAGCTCCTTCGACAGAGTGTGGCAGACTTGTTTGTGGCGGAACTGTCCAAGGCGACGCGCCGCTCCCAGTCCCCAATCTCAACACATGAAACTCGAAAGACCCTGTGTGAGCGGTCTACGGATGCTCAAAGTGTTGCCGGGATGAAGGTAAGCTTCGAACTTTGTCTGCGCTCGGGTTGTTCATTGTTCGGGCCAGGACAACGGCCGGGGCAAACGGGGCCAGGCAGAGAGTGCGGCCAAGAACGACAGCCGTGTGGTCAGCTGGTGTAGCAGCTGCTCGGATGGGTCTGATGACTGGGACACAGACACATTGTGGCGGAGAGCGTACAGCGTTTTGGCGTTCTGGTCGTAAGGCCCCAACCAAGGAATGAAAGACACATCTCTGCATGCGAATCGGATACCGCTATGGACATCGACAATACCTTACTACTGTATATTCCTTTACGTACATTGATATCTCCATCTACCTGCATCATTCAGCGTAGCTTCAGGATCATACATGGAGCTTGCCCATCGTTGCTGAATGCATCTATTCGTTACAAACGTTCAATTGCAATCTACTGAATCGTTTCGAGTCGCAAGATGTTTGCGCATCATAGCCCGTCGATCATTGCGTCTGACACCATGTAAGAAACCAGACATGCAAGGTCTTTATTGCCCTAATGAGTAATCCAGGCACCGCAGCATCGTACTCGTAGTGGCAGGATATCGATGTAAGGCAAGGATGCAGTGACGCAAGATATTCAGGACGCCTTCGCCACTCGCGGCGCTCTTGTGGCGGTGGACTTCTTGGCTAATGTCATGGCAAGTCGGCGTTAGAGCATGTACGTTATAGCATGTTAGGAGAGGGGATCACGTACTCTTATGCTTAGACACCTGCTTAGGCACTTGACGACTCCACTTCCAGTTGTCAAAGCCAAGGTACCACTTGGGGTCTTCGTTCGGCGAGACGAGAGCCTTAAGCTTGGACAAGTGTGGCTCGAGAAGAATCTTGCCAGTGTAGGTAGAGCCTACAGCCAGACCGATGTCGGGCTGACCTTCGCTGTCACACAAGTAGTCTACGTCGATCAAGGCCCTGTTCGCATCCGTGGTCTTCACGTCCAAGTATCGGAGGATACTATCAACGATGTCGAGACCGAAGAGTGTTGCATCAGTGTTTACATGAGGGCGGTGGAACTCCTCTGGAGGTAGGTCTGGTTCGTTTCCGTCGTCGTCAAGTTCTGGGCCGATGCAATAGCAGACGGCGTCGGCTAGATGAGCGTGAATAAGGGACATAAACCGGTCTTTGCCGATCCGCCATCCGTATTTGAGCTCGGGGGGCTTGATTCGAGAAGTCGGGGAAGGGAAAAGGTATCTGGGAAGCTTGGGGTTTTCGCGGGGTTGCTGGGCGAAAACGAGGTCGCGGTCCTGTACATGCCAACGCGTCATAAAGGCATTCAATGGAATAGAAATCGACTGTAATAGTCACCTTTGAAGTGTATGCCTTGCCATCGGCGGGCGTAAAGAGAAGCGAGAATCTGGGTGCAGAGCTTGCAGTTACCGTCTCCGAGACTGACATTGCAACGCGAGAAGAACGAGAATTATACGAACAACGCTGGGTAGTCTAGGTCAGATAACGTGGAACAAGGAAGAGTTAAGACAATGATACGGAGTAGCAGTGGTCGTGAATGTTGGTGGTGGTCAGGGAATGCAGGTACTTAAGCGAACTCAGCGTCAAGAGCGTTCGGCTCGTTCCGTTTTTTCTTTGTGTTGGTTTTGTGTCTCAAGTCCGCCATCAAAAGGGAAGCCAACTTGGCGCCCGACGAAGTCCAGTCCTCTCTCTCGACCATTTTGCCGCAACCCAATGCCGGAGAATCAAGTGTATCCTTGCTCTTCCCCTCACGGTCATGAGCACACCGAAGAAATTGCTCATAGAACTCTTTCCCTGATCGTTATGATTCGTTGCGTGTCGCAACGTCTAGATAGCATACATGCAATAAGTATACAGGTAAGAGCATTCCGAAGTTCCAACTTTCAATACACAATACATGTTGTTTCATCCACGCATCAACACCCTCAGCATTTGCGCCGCTCACCCGACATACGAGATGGTGACGGAGCTGGATCCGACAGAGCTGGACGTGAGGACCTTGTTGTTCTGCTTGATGTCGATGAGGCCGGCGCCAGACGGCCCGACGCTCCCGCTGCTGGTGCCCGCCGACGCGCTCGTGAACTGGACCTTGCCGAAGTTGGCGAACGGGACGAGGCCGCCGCCGCTCTCGAAGTCCTCGACGATCCACTCCGCGTCGTACTCGCAGAGCGAGGGCTGGCCCGAGAACGTGTGCGACACCGTCTTGCCCGTCGACTTGTTCGTGATCGACGCCTTGCCCCCCGTCTTGGACGTCGCGGTCACCGTCACCTCGACGGTGTCGCCCGCCTTGAAGCTGATGCCCGAGAAGTCGTACGCGTAGTCGGGGTACCACTCGTACCACGCTGTTGGATGTGCAGAATGCGGTCAGCGCGTGGCGGGAGGAGGTAGAACAAGCCTCAAGGGTGATAATACACACCATCGTAGCTGACGCTGTTGCCGTTCACATTGAAGTCGACACCGGTCTGGAGGATCGCGTTGCCGCAGGTGTCGCCGTCAATGCCGACCCAGGCAGAAGCGTAGTGCGCGCCGGATCCGCCGGACGGCTCCTTCGGGGTGGGGACGACGAACGTGCCGGTAACGGACTTGTAGGTAGCCTATAGTTCCCGTCAAAACAAACGCACTCAGCGGTGTCATCATGGGGATGGCAGAGAGAGCACCATACCGTGGACTTGGACAACACCGCGCCGGCCCAGTTCGAGCTGTACGAGGTCTGCGAGACGTTGTGATGGGCGCTGGCCTCGAGGTCGACGTGGGCGGCCTCGATGCCCTGCTTGGGCTGCGACTGGTGGCTAAAGCCCCCAGCGCGGCGTGCGAGACGCTGAGCGAAGCGCTCCTTGGAGGTGGGGATGGCGAAGGCCGCAGTGGCAAGGAGCACCTGGCAGAGGAGCGTGGCAGCGAACATGGCGTCAAGCAAGGGAGGTGGGAGGCAGTCGACTCGAGGGAGTTGGCAGAACTGGGTGCGTCCCGGGCTCAAGCTGAGGAATTGTCGGGGACATTCCGACGCATTTATACGACCAGTGCGCGTCCGAGCGCGATGTCATGCTTCATGCGCGGGCCTGGTAAATACATCGAGGTGAGGTGGGGTAAGGTGGTGTGCTTTAGCAGGATGTGCCTGCAGTACATACCGACCACGCTCAGACACATGGATTCCGACATGCTCCATCACTGGGGGGAGACTGGAGGGGACGCCTCCACATGGTTCGCCAGTCCGTTCAAGGTAACAGCGATATTGCATGGGTGTGATAAGCCAAGCCAAGAACTTGACTTGGACTTGGCATTGGTAACGTGAGGGACCTGCCTCGTCCAGACTCGATACTGGTCACGATGATAAACCGGTGGCGGACATGATAAGCTTCGTACTGACACTAACGAAGCACAAGAACGTACCATCACACGCAGCACGATGTCGGGTAGTGTCGGGTGCGCCGAATGGGTTCATCGACGTTTGGATCGTAGCACTAGTGTTTGTGCAGTGTACATATATCGCTACACCCGCGACACGACGGCACATACTAGGACCTGTATACATGGTAAGTATACTCATCTATTGATGAGTGTTCTCGGGGCTTTGTTAACTACGAAATTATATTAGCGTACCGAAATCATGGAATTTGCTCAAGCCTGAACTTCCGCAATGAGCATTGTAAAACTGGATGAGCACGCATGACAACCCGACCGATTGACCGCGAATTCCAAATATAACGTCTCTGGGCAGGCACATGAACATGCGGTTCAGCTAAAATGCTCCATGACACGAGTTTACCCACTAGACCAACATAATCAGAAGCATGTACATGCCGTTCTTCGAAAACAAAGGCTGCAAATGGAATATAAGAACGATCGAATCGTACTAGAGCATCGACTTCAACATTATGACGCACCATCTCGTTTGATATTTGGTGCGCATCGTGCCTAGCACAACATGCTGTGTAGAATTCGGAGGAACGATGGCAATCGTTGAGAACATGTGGGGTTGTCGAAATGGAGGCTGCCTGCGAACATGCGCGCGTCACCCCAACAGGGCGCTTAATGTGTCCAAAAACAGCAATTTAAGCGCCTGATACTGTCGGACTGCCGAAATGCGCTCATTTCTGCGAAGGCCCCTTGACGAGTCACGACACACACTCTCACTGTCACTGCTCACCTTGCCATGCCTCAAAGACCGTGAAAATACACCTTCAAGAGCGACAAGAACTGCGAGTTTTTCAACTCTCTAGACCATGCCACCAAGTTCAAGGTCCCGGGCCCGTTCCCCAGGCATCTGCCATCGAGCCCACATTGCCCATGCCTCTTTCCCGCTCTTCGAATTTTATCCCATAGAACGACGGCTCAGAGAGTGGAGGAATTTGTTGCTAGGAGCCAGTGTGAGTGCTCCGAATTGACTACAAGTCGGGCGTTCGTCGGAGACTTCCACGTCCACCACGACAGTGGTGACGATCCATCCACTGCACTCCCTAATACTCAACCCAATTCCTTGTCATCGCAGAAATTTTGGCCTTATCATGCTTGCCGCGACAATTGATGTTATTCCGCTGGTAATTCTCGACCATCCGACTCCATGGTGTGCGGGCCCGATACCCTACTAGGTGAGCATGTATCTATATCGTGTTGGAATGCAAATGTATAATTCTACGCAGCTGTGCACTGGATGCCGTTCCTGTGCACCTCCCTCATGCGGACAGCGGACACATGTGCGCATATACGCGACTACTTATCTCCATTTGCGGGGGAAGCTAAGAGCCTGCCACTGAATCTGCTTGGAATCGGCCCACAGCCACACCGGTCCTCAAGGGGCTTTCCCAGTGGCATCCACCCCTCACGTAGCCGAGTATGAGCCTTCGTTGCATCGGGTTCACAAGGAGTATTGGATAGCTTGTCTGACAATTCTCCCCCCTGTAATCGGGCAGGTGTCGATAGAGGCCTTAAAGGGGTCCGGATCCATCCACAAAGTCCATTCTTCGAGTCCAAGCCTGAGTGTCAATATCGCATGACGGATCTCTCCACTTCGTGTTCGTTCTACGCCGAATTCCTCTCTTTCTTTCATCTATGCCTTCGGCGTCTGAACTCAAGGCTCATAAAACCTCGATCATCCTAGATTGTCGACGGTGCGTGCCATGCCCGCCAGTGGATGGCCTCGAAGGGCGAATCATGTATAGCGCCTGGCTCGGGGTAGGAGAGCGCAGAGCACGACATGAAGAGGATGGCCACAAGGTTTGGCTCTCGAACGACAACCATCGGTCACCGCCGCAAGCAGACATGACCGTCTGCCCAGTAGAGGCCCTCCAGTCAGTGGCATCGACCAGAGAACCGAGCTAGTGTCAAGTTGCCGTTCCACCCGACAGCCGCCACGACTCAGAGTTCCCTCCTTCGCTCCGAGTCACTAATCACATGGCGCCACCGACTTCCTTTGCACGATGGTTATATCGATATGTGGACCCATACTCATGGTTCCATTCGCATCCTCGCTAACCTGGGCTTATGGTTGTTACACCTGTACGTTCCCCTACCAGTCACTCTATTGGGTTACTCACCAGTAGCTGCGACGTCATGCCCATGTTTCCTTCCTTGCAAAGCTAGATGGTCCTGCTGCTCTACGGTTCCGCGCTCTCTCCGAATCGCGCATGCAGGTCCTAAGATTCTCCACCCGCGCTACGCGGTCGATTTCAAGCCGTATCGCAGAGAATGTCTACACCGCTGAGACACACTCGCGCCATTAGGAGAGGGCGTGCGCGGACAATATATTCGAGCTCCGTCCTTGCTTTGATCTCTCCCCAACTTTCCAGCCCTTTCGCAGTCTCGGCGATCGATGACGTTTGAAGACCCCCAAGCACTTATCCTCGCTGGCTTGGCCATCTTGGTGGCCTTCTGTGCCATTCGGTGGAAGACTCACCCAGTGAGTGCTCTACCACGCAGACACAGATACTAGGTCGAGGTTGCTGATTTTCTGAGAAGCTGCACTCCATTCCTACCATGGGCGGAACAGATGCGCCAATACTGTCCATATTGACTTGGCTCAACTTCGTGCGCAATGGAGAGGCGTTGATTCAGAAAGGATACGAAAAGGTTCCTGCTATCATCCATGCGTACAATCGGTGGCCGCTTTAACCATCGACCACACAGTATCATGGTTCCACTTTCAAGGTCGCCGTTTTCGACGGGTGGCTCGTCGTCGCTGCCGGATCGAAGATGGTCGAGGAGCTCAGGAGTCGACCCGACAATGAGGTCTCGTTCTTGGAAGGAATCGAAGAGGTGGGCAATGTTTGTATGCCACATCTGAACCTACTAACTTCCCTCCTTGCATAGCTCGTCCATATGAAGCAGATCATCGGGCACGAGGTCTTGAACGACCAGTACCACGTCGGTATCATCAGAGAAAAGCTCACCCGGATGCTCCCAGTCATAGTCCCTGACCTCGTCGACGAGCTAAGACTCGCGGTTTCAGACTACATACCAACGAAGGGCGATGGTGAGGGCTCACTACATGAAGCTGTTTCCGACGTTCACTGATCTAACTGCATGTAGAATGGGCTGCTCTGAATGTCATGACCACAATGCAGAAAATCGTCGCTAGAGTCAGCAATCGTGCCTTCATGGGAACGTCCCTCTGTGCGTTCTCATGTCCACTTCTCACAGTCTCACCGACAGTTAACATGTACATTGGCAGGTCGCAATGAAGGGTTGTTGGAACTGGCTACTCGCTTTACCGTGGATGTGATGAAGGACACGATGATCGTGGACCTCACTCCATTCTTTTTGAAGCCGTAAGCACTCTACACGAAACGAACAAGACGTATCTTACGCATCACAAGCAGACTTGTCGGCCGAATGTTGAGCAGCGCGAGGCGGACCCTGCGCCAAGCGCAGCAGCATATCTATCCGGTGATCAACGAGAGGCGGGCGAACTTGAAGACTTTCGGCGAAGATTGGTCAGACAAGCCTGTGTGTCCTGTTCACAATCATAGGGCGACCTTTTACTCATCATGAATGGCACTCAGAATGATGTACTCCAATGGATCACCGAGGAGGCGGTCCGCCGGAATCATTCGGATTCCAGAATTATTGAGCACATGTTCCTCGTCAACTTTGCAGCCATTCACACATCGTCTATTGTACGTGGCCACTGCTAACATCCTTTGGAGCGACACTGATCTGTCCCGTCAGAACATGACTCATGTGCTCTACGACCTCGCTGCCATGCCTCAATACATTCAGCCCCTTCGAGAAGAGATTACAGCGGTCATCGGGACAGACGGGTGGAGCAAGGCCGCTCTCGACAAGATGTGGAAGCTTGACAGCGTGTTCAGGGAGTCCTCACGCTATCACGGGATCTCACTCCGTTCGTTGCATCCCGAGTTTCGCACATCACCGTCTGTAATCTCACGTTGCTTGCACTGTGCAGTCGGGCTCCCACGCAAGATAGTGAAGGACATCACGCTCAATGACGGGACGTTCATCCCGAAGGGCACGGTTCTTGCCGCAGCCGCACGGGCGACACACTATGACGAGTCAAACTACTCCAACGCAGCTGTGTTCGACCCGTTCCGCTTCGCGAAGCTGCGCGAGCGCGAAGGCGAAGGCTCGAAGCACCAGTTCGTCAAGACGTCCGTGGACTTCGTCTCCTTCGGCCATGGCAAGCATGCGTGGTGCGTCTTTCCTGCCCTTCTCGCTCTCTCGACACAATTATAAGAGATTTGGCTGTGCGTGGCACACAGCCCAGGACGGTTCTTCGCGTCGAGCGAGTTGAAGGCGATCCTCGCACACATCCTCATGAATTACGATATCAAGCTCGGCGGCGATGGTAAACGACCCGCCAACCTGTCCATTTCTTTCCAGATCGTTCCCTCCCCCACCGGTCAGGTGTTGTTCAGGAAACGTCCGACAGCCTGATCCCTTCGAAGGTGCCGGATTGTGCTCTCATCTCCTGCTAGTTGAGCTGTTGTCAGACAATTAATATGCAGTCGTTCTTACCTGTCCTTATAGAGAGAGAGGAGGACCAGGTTGTTAGCTTAGTACTATAGTCCAAATGGGCATCGCAGAATATTAATGTCATGCTAAATTTGATGAGTCCTAATCCCTCCGAAGCGAAGAGCAAGCTGGATACCGAAGAAGATCAAGTTGTTTTCGTCTCTGACTTAGGCAGAGACATGAGGTGGATGGCGAGAGACCGTGGTTGAAAGTGGAAGTGGCCGACGTTCATTCCACTATCCAAGCGTTTGCGAAACGTTTTACTCGCTACTAGCGGGCAACTCGTCAAGTTTCGGAAGTTCTCCGCAATCGGTCCACGACATACATGTAAGTACTCTCTTCTACCGCATCCATAACGCATTACATTATACGCTGGCCATCCGCAACGTGCATCCGCATAGGCTCCGAGGTCACGGTGAACCTGCTTAATAACCCGATCTCACAACCGACATGCTGATGGAGATGTCAGCTGTGACCGAAGTGTCCAAGAAAGTGACCTTTGTCCTTCTTCAGAGCGCACGCGCTCAAGAAGAGATGGCTTGACAGCCTGAAATAGCACGCCCAGCTTTACTGCTGCCTCCTCTACCTCGCTGATGAATTTGGCCAAGCGATAAATGTCAAGGTCTTTCGAGATGTCGAATTGGCACTCCGGCCTAAATTCGTCTACAACGTAGCAACACTGTGAGGCACTTCGAGTTTCAGCACCCAACATTCAGGTAGGATTTGACGAGGGACACTCACGTTGTGCGACGCTTCGTACCAGGCTTGACAGACTACCCCCTGAGACCCGAACGTTGCGAGTCCATACACTGGAAAGTCTGTGATACCAAGCGCAGCCAGGAAATGAACTGCACTGGCACACGCGATACGCTGCTCGTTTATGGTGCGAACTTCAAGTTCTGTATCGCAACGTTGATGGGTCATAATGAGCAGGGGCAGATACAGCTCCCCGCATGATGCGCCGCCTGGTACCCCAAGAAGACGTGAATAGTCGGACACCTACGACGGGACAGGTGGACACGCACCTTTGCCACGGTCAAAAAAAGAGATGGATCTCATAAACTCCAGGGGCGAAGTCACAGAGCCAGAGCTGAGGACGCAATCCTCTGGAAAGTTGAAAGGGACTGACAATGCGAGAGACGCGTCCAAAACAGCTCCTATCGGATATTGGGATATCCGAGTATTGTACCTCTCCATCCGTTCTTTGTGGTATTTCGTGGTGTGACTCGGCTCATGTTCGTCGCGCTCGTAGGAAATACGCTGTAGGGCTATCGAGGACCAACTTCTTTCAGCGCACTTGAGAAGTACCAAAGTGACCGGAACTCGTGGATGTTGTGCGAGGGGCTCTCTCCCGAACAGAGGGAATCACGGCGGTATGCAAACTCGTCGTACACGAGGTCTGCGTACTCTTCAAAGATGCGGTGTGTTCTGGTATAAGGTCCGGGATCAGAGTGATGATCATTGGCTGAACCGGGGTCGGCGTCCATGGTCCATCGGCACGCTTGTACCTGATGGTCATACTCACCGCATCTAACGTAATTAACGGGCACTTTCGTCCTATAGAAGGTGAGAAGGGTGTATGAAGATATTCGACCACACGGCGAACATACAGATATTTGGTGTGCCAACGGTCTTTTGACCGATGTAGGAGGGACCAACGAGCAATGTGTTGCCATGGGACTTCCCAAGTTGTCGCCTCGATGCACGACACTTCAGCAAAAAAGACCATCTCGGACACCAGGACAGCTAGAGCAATGAAATCGGGGTCGTCCTTCACGTCCCTCTGGAAAAATATGGCATCAGCGTCAGACTCATGGTAGGCAAAAACTAACGTACCAAGATATTCGTATCGTTGGAGTCACGCACAACAGCGAGATAACGGCTTATGTTCTCCGTGAACAGATCATATATTGGCCCGTGCCGACCAAGAGGAAGTGGTAATGGGAAAACGCCGCATTCAAGCAACCAGTCAGTGATTCCTGGATTCGCAGGACCAGTTGAAACAGGGTACTGTGATTTCCATTCGGGAGGGTCGTCGGTTACTGAGAACTCGCTTCCGGGTTCTGCTCTCCAGTCGCTCAGAACATCATGTTCCAGAACCCTTCGAGAGATCAGCTGTGAGCGGATAGGGAGATCCATCGACCATAATCATGTGGCGTACCAGAGATTTGGTCCAGAAGGCCATCGAACCACTCTACTGAATACTTGTTCAGTAGGAGTCCATTGCGAGGAAGGGGTATCGCTTACGAATGCCGATTGTCCTCCAGGTTCCCGTCTCTCAGCCCTCTCTGATGGGTATCATCATGTGCGTCGTGGAGCGACGAGCTCGTGAAATCGCTGTTTCACGAATTTGCGTCAGTCATTGTAGAGAAATGGAAATGGCTGAGAGTTACCCTCGGTAGTTAACCTCTCTTCGCCACCTATCTATCCACTCCAAGCTTTTCTCATGATCTTCCCAGAGCGGCCCTTCTCTCCACGAATGCATGCACTTCCCCTCTAGTCCTGGGACAGGGGCGTCAGCAGGCCAGCTTGATGACACTTGGGTTATTTGCGTGCATATATGGGCAAGAAACTCGGAGAAGGACAGAACGGATACGGGATCGTCAAGACGGAATACACCATGGGCAGGTGAGTGATGGATCATCTGTGAATCAGCAGCGGTTGCTATCTGAAGCTGAAACTATGAAATCGATGGTTAGTGCAGTGAAGGCGCACATTGGAGATGGATTCGACGCACGATAGGAGTTGTTCCAGTGGAAGACCCATCAAGCCATCCGATCAGTACCTGGAATACATCGTACTCTTTGGGATCGTGAAGAAGGCCTAGGAGAGGGAGATCATGGAGACCGAGCGCTATGCGCTGATGCAACGCGCTACACATGAGCGGGACGATATTTTCTTGGTCTGCAACGCAGACCACCGGAAGCAGGGGAATGGGGTATAGAGGTGAAGCCAAGAGATGTGCCTGCACAGTTGTGGGTGACATCGTGTACAGTTTGCTAGGTATCATCGGACGCACGCTCTCAGCTGTCAGACGTTGCTTCAGATTGTATCCTCCACAAACATAAGCGAGGAGTTCACTGACCAGGAGCTTCACATAAGCTACCTTCATCATCTCCCAGCCCATTTAGCGCTATGCCGTCGGGAGACTGAAGCTTACGGCATTCAGGCTCGTTGAAACCAGACTCGTCGATGTCATTATCTATGTCGCCGAGTGAACACATATCCCATATCGATCCAGCTATGAAGCTCAACGCATGAGTAGAACGTATCGAACTGTTTGTTGGTTACCCACCACGCCGAGTAAATGGTAGGAGAACTAGCATCGATGCTGTTCCAAAGCTCCGTCGAGTGTCGTGCCCATGTTCTGTTTTCGTGAGAGCATAACTGCCATCAATCCTGTGTCGCAGGGAGGACGTCAGTCAACATTCTAGTCAGTGTTAAGAGACTCACATGACTGAGCAACCATCGACAGCCGTTCTCAGGAGGTGCGAAATTAGTAAAAGCCAAGGTGACCGTGGTTCTTCTACAGACTGGACAGCTTCCCGCCACAGTGACAAATGCTCGAAATTGAAAACAGCTTGAGCTGGGCTTGGGTCAGATTCGCTGACGGTTGACAAGCCAAGTCCTGCCGTAGTTGCTGACTCCATTGGCAGGATGGGTGCTGGAGAAAGTAGCAGTGTGGACAGACTGCGTGCTTGCGCGGGCCATTCTCCCGTGTCTGGTAAGAAGGTGAGGGATATACCCAAGGACCGCGCGGCCTCGGAGAGTGCATCGTCAGTCATGAGTTGGAGGTAGTAACTGGCAGAATAGGTATAGGAAGCGGTGAAGCACTGAACACAGACAGCTGTCTACAACGAACCTCAGCCGGCTGCACACGCGCGCTGGCCATGCGCATTCCGCGTATCAAGGCGTTCCCTCGCTCTCGCCAACCTCCCTCGCCCGTCTCCGCACCTCCTCCGCCCGCTCGTCCAGCAGCCACATCGCGTACGCCCGATGGCACCGCTTGACCCACTCCGGTATCGTCTTCTGCGCCGCCCCCTCCTCCTCGACCCACTCGTAGTCGTGCGCGCTCCCATGCCG